>RJWM01021798.1:0-34689 GCA_004363535.1 Dasyprocta punctata
ATACTACAAAACAACTCCCCAGCTATCTGGGCATTACTTAATCTAGTCAAGCTGACACCTAAAATTAACTATCACAAAGACTAACAAATTGATCCACAACTAAGAATTAAGATTCAATGTTATTTCCTGCTAGTGTTTTTTTCCATATGAAGTCTACTTTGATCTTTATTCTTAGTCCTTTGCTTTTATACCTGACCTAAAATAATCTCATGTGTTTGACTTACCTACTTCAAATCCATTCTTAATGCATGCACACATGTGCGCATGTGCATACACACACAGTGTGAGTAGTAATATACCCCTTCACTCTATAAATTTTAATTTACAGAAGTATGATATTCTTCCTATTGTAAAGTATGTTTTTGAAATTTATTGTTATTGATATTTAAAGATATAGCTCCTTTTTAAACTACTATGATGTGTCACACAACTCTTCTCATGTCTTTCATATGTATTTACTAAACGCTTTCACTGCAAAAAATTTCATGAAACTATTTACTTTGTTCACCATTTTTCCTACATTGCATAGCACATAATGCCTGGTGTTCTACAGGCAAACAGTAGAATACTGAGTAAAGTTTGCTTTTCTATTTGCCTTGAAACGAGCTGTAGGCATATTTTTGGAAGCGTGAGTGAGATTGCTTCCTTTTGCTTTTACTAAAGGTTATACAATAATTGAGAGAATTTAATGATTAAAATTCTTGGTCTTAATTTCGTTGTTGGTTTTCAGAGCATTATTAATGCCCAATACTGGGCTAGGGTACCAGTAGGTTATAGCAAACTGGCTGAGAATGCCTATTAAAGGCAAAGCTGAACAGGAGTGTATCCTGAGTCTACCACCTGTATGACTTTGGATACATTACATTTCCTGTTTAAACTTCAGGATTATCTATAAGAAATATTGAGAGATGATAATACTTCACCTTCTGGATTAAAATGACAAAACTCAGGCAAAATTGTTACGCTAGCATCTGGTATATCACATGAGTAAATGAAAATTGTGGTTCTGCTATTATGGTTCTCATTTTACCATGGAGAGCCGTGATATAAATTGACACCTTCTGTGGGATCATTTCATTAGGCTTTTCTTCAGATACTTTAGAAACTCATCCTTAAAATTCAAACAACGCCCATTGTGCCTTCCTAGTAAGTTCTTCTGGGCAAAGAGACTGCACTCTCTTTAGAAACTTGCTTACCACCCACATATGAAAAATAGGAACTAGACTGAAGCCAGATAAAGAATCTATGGAGCAGAAATCCCATGACAGCATCAAGACAAGGTCTGAAGCAGGGAGATGTTCCCCAAGAACACATGGCTCGGTCCTGACAAAGGTCACATGCCAAGCACCACTGCAGGACCGGTACTAGACCTAAAAATAAACTCCAGGACTTTGCATGTAATACACTTTGCCTATGGATTCTGTAGCATGCAAGGACTAACACTGACTGTTAATAGCTCAAGTTTTAAGGATTCAGGATCAAGGTCTTTAACACTATGTTTTGCATGGATCTAGAATTGGCACCAATCTTAGAGGGAAATTATTGGATCCAAATATTGGGCATATTGGAATGATTTCACTTCTTTTCACAACTTTTCATTCTTAAAGACTTCAACACAAGGAAATTGATATTAAATGATAAAGTGAGCACTGCATCTACCTCTGTCCTCCAACATTTCATCTTCTGTGTGTACAGTTTTACAGATTTCTTCTCTTGTTCATCACAGGAATAGGGTTTCAAAGTTGTTTGTTTCACCTTTGTAATTATATACTTTAGCTAGGCCAAGAATGATCCCAACATTCCTGAGTAAATAATAACATTGGACAATCTTCTCGATATCTAACCAGCTTATCAGAAGGTCCTATAACAAAAACCCACCCTTCTATAGTTGAGAAGAGACTCTTAAATTTAAGAGTTCACTTCTTTACTACTCACTCAGAATCAGCTATTGTGAATGGTAAGCATCTACCAACAAGAGGCTCTTCGGCAGACATTTCGTTTTATTTGTTTTTTTAATTTTATTTATTTGTTTATTTTTGGTACCAGGGTTTGAACTCACAACTTCGCGCATGCCAGGCAGGCCAGACATTTCATTTTGAAGAGAACTGATCAAAATTAAACAAGATTCCAAGTAATGTGTTTCCTTGTGGAATTTTAGATATAATCTCTTGAGAGCAATAAAGGTGTCTAGACTATAGAAATATAGAAATAATTGTCCATTTATCAAATAAGTGGGAAAATGAACAACTGAGTCAGATAAATATGAGGATGAAGTGCCTTAAGGGATTTCTTTAAACCTTTTACGAATGGCTCTCCTGGGCTCAATTATTGCTTCAAAAGCTAAATCTCTGTCTTCTTCGTATCTTAGTCTTCCGATAATGATCATGGGAGCTCAGAACGTGTAACACACACTAAGCTGGTGGACAGTAAGTCACTGACATTGAGTGACACCTGGAATTTGACCTGCAGACTGAATGCACCTTTAAAATGTTTCATTCTTATAAGGCTTGTATGCATTTAGGGCTTTAAGGCAGGAATTCTCTCAGGCTTAAGACATAAATTAAAGCTATATAGTGTCAGCTTCAATAAAGGCGTCTGTTTTTCAAAATTTTTGACTTTCACTTAGAAAGACAACGCTGCTCTGAGAGGTTACTCTCTTTTGATAGGGCTCAACATTTTTCCAGTCATTCTTGACTCCCTTCAAAAGAATCTCCCACTAGAATTACATGAATATTGTGCCCCCAAGGTGAATTCAGTGTTTGGAACAACAAAATATTGATTTCCCATTGTGTGGCTTCCATTTAATTTAAACCAAAATGCAAGAAGGGGAAAAGGCTGGTGAGAGAGTAGGGTGATATAACCCTTTCCAGTGATCCTTAAAAACTTCACACATTTCCAGTGTTGAATTCTGTTGACAGATACTTATTTCAACCACATTTTGGCCTTGTGTATCTCTTGAAAGCCTGGTTAAGAACAAAACAAAACAAACAAACAAACAAACAAACAAAAAAACTGCTAAAATCTTGCTTACAGCCTGGCTTTTCTAGCTCAGGGTGATTCCAAGAACTGACATGGTGAACATTAAACCCTAACTGTTTGCCAAGTTTAGTGTCATTTATCACAGTTTCTTTAATTCATAGGACTTACTCCAAAATAGCTCTAAACTAATTGGTTGATTCACAAATGTATGGAAAAGGCAGCTCTCTGCTACCTTCAGCAACATGGATGCTTTGCAATTCTATTATTATTGTTTCAGTCTAACAGTCCTGGCACACACTCTTAAGTCATGCACTACTACTGTGTGTATTTCAATATCATACTAATCATTTCCTGATCTGATTCCTTCCTGTGCACAAAGATCAAAACAACTTTCCTAAGATGCTTCTCATTTTACATTATTTTATGAAACCATAATAATAAACTTAACATTTTTACTTGAATGTCTTTTTTTCTCTGCTTTGTTTAAATGCATAATTGATGAAGTCTCTGACATATGATATTTTAGACTAGGATGTATACTCAGTATTTTTCTCAGGTTTTATCATTTTGTTATTTAATAGATATGGTAGCTCATATCCTCATTGTTAACGTCTAGATATTTTTATCCACTTGTTAACCCACTTATTTAAACATTGATTTAAAAATGCAGAAATAACTACCCTATAAAAGACTGTGTAAAACACTGTATTTACAGCATTATATCAATAATGTTTTGAAGTTGGGTCTATTATCTTCATTTTGCTGATAAGAAAGCAAAGACACAGAGAAATTAAATAATTTACTGGAAATGCATAGGGAAATAATAAAGGCAGAAATGCAAATAATAATCTTCACTTTCAAGTTCTGAGTTTTAACCTCCATACAATATTAGACATATTCATCAGTGGATCAGTGTTTTGGAAAACACTGTCAGCTAGTAAAAAGAGAAAATTTTTAAAAGCTGTTGGCTTCTCAAAACTTGTAACATGTAATAATTGAAGAAAAAGTGTACGCACACCTAATATAGATACAAGACTGAGAAAGATTAAAAACATTTCAAATATTAAGAGACTGAAAATATTCTTGATGATCCAAGATGGTAAGTCAAGTGAGACCTTTTATAAATGTGAGAGTGAAAAGCAGTGCAAATTTATTAGTTAAACTAAGTGCATAACTCTGTTAGAGAAGGCTGATCTTATTTTTCCTCTTGTCATCTCTTCTACCTTTAAAAATATTCCTCAATGTTGGACTTATTTTTTCCTGTGACTTCCAGCCACCATGATTTCTTGTATATATCCAATTAAAAAAAGAAAATTTCCTCCTCAATAAATCACTCAAAATGCATGAAACTGACTTTTATTGCTTATGATTGGCCTGACTTGAAACATTGTCTATGCCCTAAACCAATTACTGTGCCCAGGGAAGAGAGTATCCTAAATGACTTAATTCACTCAGGGATTACCACTGAAATTCAGATGGACTAAGTTATACACAGCTAGGAAATTCCGGCTAAGAAAAAGGATGGGAGTATTGTCCATCATTAGGGATTTTTGCCTTAAAATCTCTTGGCTCTTATTTGCTATGCAACAATAACAAAAATACATAATACTGAAAATTAAAGTAATATTCTCAAATCCTGTTCGTGTATATGCTTTCCACTGAGTTTGGTATGTAATCGTCACTTATAAATCAACAACCCCCTTCTTGAAAACATTCATTATGCATGCACCCTCTGTTCTCCTTAAGTGAGCTACCTTCCCTTTTTCTAGGTAATAGAAGCCACAGAGCATAGATTAAACCCATCTTCAGAATGCTTTTCCTGGTTATCTTGCCCTATGATGCTGTCCTAATGAATTCCAGTATCACTCCTTGCAGTCCATTTTCATTTAAAATCACTGCTTGTGTTGGTAGTTATTTATCTCTGTGTTTATTGGTTGTCTTTTTAACCTGATACTTTTACACAAGTTACTCCAGGATAACCAAGCTAGTTGTTAATTTAAAATAAAGGGCATTTGTAATTGCGTTTACAAATATATGGTCTGGTTTTGGTAAAACAATATTTTTAAATTTGTCTGGGTGGCAGTGGCCCTACAAAATTGTTATGTTCCTTATTTTTTATGCCTCTAGATATATTATTTCATCATATATTAGTTATCCTAGAATTTGCATAGGTAAAAAAGTGACATAAAGAGAAAGACTTTGAGAAGGAAAATATTCAAATGTTATTAGTGTATAAGCACTACTGACATTTTCTGTTGTATTTTGCCTTGCTTTGTTTTGCCTGCTTTGAATGTTTGTTTGTGTGTGTGTGTGTTTGTGTGCAGTAGATAAAAGATAACCTTTTTAAAATATTAGTAATAACAATTCCTTAACTCAGCTCATGGATTCTAGGAGTTCTGTGGGGCCAGAGTTTGAAAACATCTGCTATAGTAGCCACATGAGGCATGTGAGGACAACAGGTGTACCAGTACGATAGAACTCAGGCTTCTTTAGTCATGCTGTTACAAGCAGTGTCTCAATATGAGATCTAATCAATTACAACAACAACGACACACTGAAGGGCTAGGCCTTCTTCTTTAATCAAGGTATTAAATAATATATTGTTCATGTGTTTAAACCTGTGTTCCTCTTTTCTTAGAATGCCAAGGAAGCATATAGAAGGGTTTAAGAAATGATAAATATTTTAATGATATCTCCCTAAATATTTTGCCTTTAATAAATAGAAGATAGGAAAGCACTGTGGTAGATTAACTAATAGTCAGTTTGTGACACTCAGCCGAACTGCATCAGCATGGTCCTGCATGTGGAAGGCCCACCTGAGGATTGCTGCCAACAGCCTAAAAAGAGAGCTGGAGGGCAACATGGCGCACTGTTGATTCTCCTCGAGAAGCTTGTCACACTGGTTTTCTTGATATGAATTCAGCTGTTCTCATCACTGGAAGAGCTCAGGCCCTCACTAGCTGAGGATGGCTGTGGTTATGTTTGGGGGAGTTCAGGTCCTCACCTTGAGTGTCACTTCCTGGCTCCAGTACAGATCCCTCAGCCTGCTGGCACAGATCCTTCACCCTGCTGGTGCAGACTTTGTAACTTCCACCATGGACCTTTGGGCCTTCCCCGTGCAGATGCTTGCTACAGACTTGAATGAGACATTGCCATGGGCTCTAGGTCTTCAGCTGGACTTGTGCAAGACATTGTCAGGGGATCCAGGCCCTCAGTTAGTTTCTTTGGGTCTCTAGCATGTAGACAGGTCTCTTGCACTCTTCTGACTTTGACTTTTTCAATGAATTTTATAAAATACTCCTATAAATTATGCATTCTACATTAAATCTATTCCCTTACAAACCGTAACTACAACAAGCACTAATATTTCTTTATTGACGGTTATATGCCAGGCATTTTGTCTAAATAGATTTCTACATTCATTTTATTCCTTTTTTTGACAGGTAAGTTTTGAAAGTTGGAACACAATAAAAAGATATGATTGTGACACACAGAAAGACACATTCTCCCCATGCATGGTGGCATAGACCTGTAATCCCAGCATTTGAGGGGCTGAGGCAAGACAATTACTATGAGTTCAAAACCAACCTGGACTACATGAATGAGTTCATGGCCAACCTGAACTAGAGAGACCCTGTCTCAAAAAATCAAAATCAAATAAACAAAAACCCTACATGCTCCCTGCATCCCCAAAATGTGTGCATTCCAGGGGAGAAGTTGGGTACTATCCAAACCTATAAATGCAAAATGGAATTTTATCCTCAACTGACCTATAAAGAAACATACTGCACTGCACCCTACCCATATGTAAGGAAGTTAAGGAATTTGCACAAATTTTCAAGATTTTAATAGCTACCAACTGATGCCCTGTGCTTCTTGCAATATAATATACCTGAGGCTCCAAAGAATATTGCAGTGTTCCACCTGCACAGTGGTACGTGACCAAAGTCAAAGAGAAATCGGCCATAACTTGTCCACACTGTATTACTGTAGTTCTCCAAGGTAAAATAAAACATGATTTTTTTACCAATCCGTGGAAGACAAAAGGCAAGATTTTGGGACCTGTATCTAAGCAATTTCATGAGATTAAGTCTCCTTCAATTAAAACAAACTGAGGAAAATGTTTCCTGGCTCCACAGTGTTTCAGGAAGACCGAAAAAACAAATGAAAGTATAAAATTACTGTTAAGGCACAATGCACTTAGCAAGAAATTTTTATGTGCTTTTTCTAGCAACCATATTAGTTGGGAGACAGGCATTCAAAAAGGTAACCAGAATGCTTGGGTGAAGAGGTTTAAAGTGTCTCTCTTGGGCAATCAGGGGCCTCTACCAATTTGAGGATGTAGTAGTGCCTTGTTGTACTTTTTAAAATGGTTACTCTAGCAGGGAATGGGAAGGAAAATTGGGAGTCTCAGGAAATCCAGTTATGAATGTTTTTTTATAAAAGGCCAACATGAATTGGTAAGTTCTTCTATGATGGCAGAAAAAAAATCTCTAAAAAAGAGAAATAAATTCAGAAAAAAGTATACACTAATTGGATGGAACACTAAAGTCTCGTTTTCCTTGTTTTCCATAGTTACAGCTTTCTACGATGAGTAACCCTTAGCGAAGCTTCCTTACTTTTTTAGTGTGATATAAATGAACATTCTCACATAGCTCATTTCTCAGCTCTTTTTAATTAGAATCAGAATAGAAGAATGAGTATCTCAGGCTGTTAGTAATTTGATACAGAACTTTTCACCTCCAGGTCAGTGGTAAGTGAAACACATTTACATATTTTTAAGTGGATTTATTGCTTTTGAAGGGAGCCCAGTTTTAATCCTTGACACCAGCAAACTTTATTGCCAGAAAGCCCACAGGCGTTCAAACATTGATCAGGAAGTAACAGAAAAAGGGTTCAATTTCAACTGCTCTTCAATGTTCAGCTTCCCTTACAAGATCTTCTTAAATTGTTTTAATTAATCCTAATTATGATTCTATTTTTAAAGACTGATATCTATCTGATGACAAATTCGATATCAACCAATAAGCTGGGTTTATTTTCCTTTGGAATATGAGCCATCTATTTGCTTAAAAATAATTATGCGTATAAGAAACTATCAAGGAATTTACTGTACACTGGGTTTGTGCTAAGGGGAGAAAGAAATGAATGATAGAAATTATGCTGCAAGTTTCAGTAATAGGAATATGGCTTTCACAGTTAGAAAGCAATAGTTCTAGTTACATCCATCTCAGCATCAAGGAAATTAGAAGTTACTATTTCTGGGGGGGTGTGTACATGACAGCCCTTGAAATGACCATTATGGATTTAACCCTCTCTAATCCCCCCACATCCAAACCAACACATCCATGGCCATGACTAAGCACCATCACTGTTTCTGAACTGTGAGAATCAAATTACAATTTCTTAACTTCTTTTAATCCAAGGTTGTGTCAGGAAATACAAAAATAAATAAATAAATAAATAAACCTGCCTATTATATTATCAATGATTTACAGTGTATACTTTATCAGATATATTAATAGGAGATAAGCATATAATAACAAATAAAACACAATGCCAGTACCTTACCTTCAAGCCCCCTTGAACTAGTGTGCATGTTAGATATGAGGATCATGGGCACCAACAGCAGCAGTGAGATAGGGAATCAAATAGAAACGCGAGAGAGCCAGACGAAGAAGTGATGGGTTGGCCACCACCTGGTGTGCGGCGTCCCATCTTGGCAGCCTTTCTAAGGAGGCTTTTGCAGTGTGTCTCACAGTGCTTTATCTGGAGGGTAACAGGCAGATGATTTTCCTCACCAGCTCCTGCTCTCCAGGTTTTCAGTGCAACCTCAGAGACATGAAGGCCTTCGCATTCCCAATTCACATGTGTTTGGCCGCGCGGGGAGCCTGCACTATAGCTGCAGGGAGATATCCTGTGGGGCCTGAACTGGGCATGGTCAGGATGGGCAGATTGGAGATGGGCCGGGTGGGTGTGGAGGGTGAGGGAGAGTTTATGGGATGGCTTCCCTGACAGTGCTCAATATTTGATGCCTCCCCAAGGAGACCCATCTTCCGTGAGGAAAAGAAGCTGAATACAGTGAAAACAGAACCTTGTTAAAGAAAGTTTGAAGAGTTATCCTTTCAAGATTATTATATATATTGGATAGAAAGGTAGAGATTAAATATATGGGCTTTGGAATATAAGTTTATTTGAATGCTGCCTCTAATTCTTAGTCATTATGTGGCCTTGGTAACAGTCCACAGTACAAGAGGCTGGGGTGGGTGGCAAATAGTCTTTATTCCACATAGCAATTATGAAAATTAAATGCGATTACATATGCATAACACCTAGTCCATGTTTTTGCATACACATCTTATGAAAAATATACGAACGACTACACTCAGTGATAATTGATAACCTTCTGATTTCTTCTTTCCATTTTCTTTTATGCATTAAATGATATCATGAAGCATAATACATTTCTAATATGACTTGAGGATTCCTAAGGCAGGAATAAGTCTTTTCATAGCATTGAAAACTGAAAAAATAGGCAAAGTGCATTTTGTTTCCAAGTCTTCTATCAGAGTTGAAAATAGGAATCAATTTAAATTTCGTTTTGAATTCACAAAATTTCTTGAGCTCCACCTTATGAAAAGAGAGCAGTAAATAATTTGGTTTATCATTTTGTCTACATTCTAGCAACATTTAAAAAAAATATAATGTTGGTCTAAGCCATTTCCTAAAGCATCAGTGACCCCGAATGTGTGGTCTTTACAAAGTTAAGTATTCTCCGAAGCTTGATAGGAGAATGCAATCTTAACCTACACAACAAAACAGCAGGATTAGGCAAATCACTGCACTGAGATACCACTTGGGGCCAGATTTTAATAGCTGACAACTCATAATGGATTGACAAAAGCAAAACATCATTAACTTGAATCTACAAAGTCGACATTTCCATATGCAAATAGGCACTAGCACATATGTGCCTGTGTACAAGTCTCATTGCTTGTTTAGTTGTCTGTATGTCCTTTCCGTTGCTTTCCTTTGTCTTTAAAATCCCAGTGGACAGGAACTACGTCTGGTAGCCCACTTTGCAAAACAACAACAGGTGCACAGATTGAGGCTACACTAAATGTTCTTTTATGGTAATGATGGTGATATTGTTGATTTTTCTCTCTTGCACGAGTAAGAGCTACACAGGAATGTCACCACCCATGAGTAAAAGGATAGTCCTGAATAATACATTTGGGCAGTGAGACATAAAAGTTACTATACATTTATCTAACAAAGACAGACTGAACTGACCATGAGGGTTTAATCATTAGGAAAAAACATTAATCCCAATTTCCTACATTGTTTATTTTTACAGTATTGATTCTTGCAAAATGTTTCCTTTTTTGCAAACTGCATAACTCATATTTACTCAGAGAGTGATGAGGTTGTGAAACTTTCCTTTTTTCATGTAAATCTGTATGAGTCAGTGATGTAAAACAAAAACTTATAGTGCCTGCCACTCTAATTCTTTTTCTTTTTCTTTTCTTTCTTTTTTTTTTTTGGTGGTACCAGGGCTCGAACTCATAATCATGCACCTGCAGTGGGCACTTAAGCCACTCCCTGCCCTTTACCAGTCTAATTCTGTCCCATGGGAAAATGTTTTAACTTCTCTAGCATTAAATTCTTCTTGAGTAATTATGACATATTTTACAGACTTACAAGTACCAAATAAGATTAACAAGATACAGTGAAGTGGTATAAAAATTTAAATTATTGTTATCCCCTAAATATATCCTTTGGCCTGGTCTTAGGTGACTTTAGGAAATGGCCAATTATACTATTTGCTTTATAAAAGAAACTATCAAAATCATTATTCAGCACACCTTTCTGAACAACCCACAAAACTCCACAACCTCTACAATCTCTTAGGGTTCTTTACTCCTTCCTTTCTTTTATGCATTTCCTACTATTCTGTCATTTTTTGGCTTGCCAATCTCTTGTTGTTGTTGTTGCTGTTGTTGTGTATACAAATGTCGTGTGTTAAGATCAAGAGTTGGCACCTGGTTTGCTTCTCTGCATTCTATCACTCATTCTCTCATAAAGATTTTGCTCTGGGCATTGCAGCTGGCATTCTTTCCATTCTTTGCCTCGATGTTGAACAGTTACACAGGAAAGAATAATGAAAGCTTAAACTCTCCAACCATGCTTTCCTATCTATCTCGCATCCTCTTTTTACCAACGGGGAAACACATGTTTTCCAAACTCAGTTTTTGCTGATGAAAATTTTGTTTGATTTCACAGTTTGACTTCAGAATTTTCCCAAGTGATGAGGAATTCCATTCCCTGGCCAAACAAGGAAATAATCTACAAGCATGTTTGGAAAGAACACTTAGAAATTTCCCTCAAGCTTTAGTATCAGATAAATAAAAAGAAAGAGAAGTGGTTCTTACGCCAGTTTCTCTGTCATTCAAGACACTAACAGGCTTGGTGATTGTAAATTTGGCAAGAATATTTAACGTAGGTTGATGGAATGCATTAAGTTACCAAAATGGAAACTTTGAGGTACAGATATTTATAGCAATAATAGTATTTGAACGTGAAAAGACAATGATGAAATTGCAGCTTGTGTGTGGGTCCAGGTTAAGCACATATTCTGCAAATCAATTACAGCTGGACAGAATGCTCATTTAGATTTTCTTTCTTGCATGCCTTGTATCATTTTGCTTACAAATCTTTTAATAACTTGTCTTTCCTTGTGAAATGTATTTCTTTTATTTCCATTGAGGAAACCACTATATTCCAAGTTCCTTTTCTCAGCTTACCAAAACCTAGATAAAAACCTTTTGATAGGTCACTTTCATTAAATGTGTCATAAAAATAAATGACTTGTAACAGGTAGGGGAAATGTGAACCAGGAGGGGTGGATTAGAATCTGATTTTCCAGCAGTGCCGCAAGAAGCCTTCTTGTTCTCTAGGTTTTTATTTTTGTATTTTGTTCTGGTCAAGTAAACTTCCACCCACCCCCGCCCAACCATCTCCTCTGGGTGTCAAGGGCTGGCATTGAAGGCTACAAAAGGCAGGAGAAAGCTTTCCTCTCCAGAAAGAGTTTTGGAAGTGAATTAGTTTATTTAATCCCCAGGCAAATCAGTAGTCAAACTAACCAGAATGAGAGAAACAGCTTCCTATAGATGAACCAGGACTGAGCAATTGTTTTCTAGGGTGTTTTATAGCCAAACTCCTTCAAGGATACAGAAGAGCTCTCCAACCAGGGGCACACATATTCAAAAGGAGCTTGTTTGTTTTATGGTTATTTTTATCCCACAATAAACAGCTTAAATTTGCAGACTATACTTTTCGACTATAAAGTGGGTTATTTCTCAAGATGCTGGTGCTTTCCCATAACAGATGGAATAAATAGCAGAAAATGCTGAGAATACACCACTAAAATTCTGATTTATTCAATCATTAACAAAAAGAAGTGCAATTTCAATGGTAATAGAAGGCAAACCCAACTGTTTTCTGATTTCCTTCTGAAAACTTCTTTCTATGGAGAACACTGGTCTTAGGAAAACACCTCTTTAAACCTCAGCAATGTATAATCTTAACTTGAGGCAGCATGAATACATCGGTTTGGTAATTTGTAATACTTCTGCAACTAGGGATGAAATATTAACTTTCAACCATATAAGTGGTATCACAGTACAAATGCTGGGTTGGGGAGAAATTACGCTATCTCTGGGAAAGATGTAAAACATTTTGCAACTTGATTTCCAATGCTCCTTAAAACAGGTTTCCCAAATTGTTAGAGACAACACAGTCTATGCATACCCTTTGGAGGCGTGGCACTAAAGTGACAGCCATTCAGTTCAGTGTGTCTTTGTCAGGACACTGTTAACAAGAGGGTAGTAAAAGATACTTCAATGCAACAATGCTTAACACCAAGGAGACCACTCCTGTATTGGAAACCACACTGAATACTTCCTGAGACAAGTGTTTGAATGAAATTAAAACACTGCTATAAGCTTTAAGAAAAGAAGAAAACCTAAAATTTAAAAATCCACCATATACACCCAGATATAAATTACCATGAAGTACATATAGGTGTGTACATGTACGTGCAGTACTGGAATATGTAAGAGGGTGTAGCAGTCATCTATTTTGTTTACATATCAAAACAAACTTGCAGGATATAAAGATTTAGGCACACACGTGTGATTAAATTTTGAAATACTTGAGCTGCTTGCAGCAAAAATCCTTTACTGAATATGGACGTTAGAGCCTAGAGCCTGACTCTGCAGTTAATCCTTTGGATGACCTTGGTTAAATTACTTCATAAGCAACCAAAAATTTCTTTTGCTTTTTTTACAAAATCTGAAAACTGGGCCTCTATGTGATCTATAAACAAATTCCTTCCAGCTTTTAAATGCTTTAATGTCAGACTTTTCCTTTCATTCATTTGTTTTCAGTTAAGGATCTCTCTTCTTCTAAGTCTCATAATAGTGAAAAGAAATCAATGATAGAATTATATCTACGGCAGGCAACCACATGCACTAGTTAAAAAGAGATATTTATTGTAAGAAACCTTTCAGTTTTGACTTTTATTGTATTTCATTTATGTCAGATAAAACATTATTCAAAAGAAGGTGGCAGGTACAATATATGAAATCTAAAATGGAAGTTCAGCAAGATGTTTCGGTGTTTATTTTTATTTTTTATTTATTTTATTTATTTATTTATTTTTGTGGCACCAGGGATCAAACTCACAACCTTAATGCCTGCCAGGCATGCGCTTAAGCCACTGAGCCAAACTCCTGGCCCTTGGGGTTTATTTTTAATATAGGTTCTACTGGTGTTGCCCAAGCCGGCCTTGAGTTCTAGGCTCAAGTGAATATCCTATCTTATCTTCCTTAAGTCATTTTGTAAGGTACTCCATTTAATAGATTCATCTCTCTTGCTTATTTCTCCTTTTTCTGAAATCTCTACCATACTTTAATTTCTAAAATCTTGGGTGTTGAATAGGCCTTCATGATAGTTTTCCTATGAGTTTTACCAAAGCCATCTTATTTAACTTTCACGTGATGACACAAAATACCCAACACCTACAAGTTAAGGGAGGAAAGGTTTATTTGGCTAAGTATTTTAAATCCACATGTTCTGAATATAGTGGTGGCTCCTCCTAGCCCAGTAATGCAAGCAGACTGCAACATTATTGCTCAAATCAGGAAGGTCTTTTGAATTGTGCTGCCCATTTCCTTTTGCAATTCACCAAATAGCTGCAGTTATTTTTAAACCTCTTTAGTTCTCTGTGCACACACAGTATCACGCCTATCGCTTAGTGCAGGTGTGTTCTGTGGGGGTTTGTTTACAATGGCAGGGCCATTTGATTGTAAAAGCCATGTATTATGAATAAACCAATGCCTGAAATGAAGTGGAACCTTGATTTATTTGGGTAGATTTCTTTTCCAGTGCTGCAAATCATATATTGGTGTTCATTTACCTTTGCATTCTTTTTGAGCCACCGGCACTGAAGCTGACGAATGAGAATCAAATGAAGTGTGCTAAGTGCTTCTGCTGGAGGGTTTCATCTCCCTACATGCCGCCCTGTGATTTATCTCTGCAATATATCACCCAACTTATTTTCTTTTACTTATTTTATTTAGTGTCGTCACAAATAATATCAATTGGTCATTGACTATGAACCCTAAACAGTAGTAAATTAATGAAATAAGCTACATGTACAGAACTCATCTGTCCCCAGTTTGATTACAGCCACTTTGGTAGCACCAAGCTATTTGCTACAGATGAACCTCATTTGTTAGACAAGCAGCTTCATGAATCCTTTGTAAATTGTTATGCATAGTATTTGCAGGGATTTTAATGAAACACTTAAAGCTGGCTCTTTTACATCTCAATCACTAAGTATATTGTGTTCATGCAATAGGCATTTTCACTCTTCCTGTGACTTCAGTCTGAATAACTCTGTCGGCAGTAGATGTGCTTGATGGAAGGTACTGTCCTCTCTTTTGTTTTGGGGAAAATAAGAGAGACTGAGAAGGGGCACAGGACTTCCTTAGTGGGTAAGGCGTTGTATGAGTGGTGGTTAAATTTGCCTTCCTGCACAAGGCAGTGTTTCCCTGCTCCGTGTAATCATTCCCATTCCTGTCTCCTTCTGCAGTGTTAGGAGCAGCAAGATGCATTTCAGACCACAGAAATGCAGCATCGTTGGGCAAATTTCATAAAAGGAATCACTTCTTAAAAACAATCTCGCATAGAGAATGTCAGCGTTTCTCTTCAACGGCTTCAACAAACATAAGGAGGCCAAACGTGTCCCAGAAAAAGTGCTGCCAAGTAAGTAAAAGCTGTAAATCAAATACAAGAAGCATAAGTGAGTTCAGTATGAAACAAAGGCCTCTGGGCATGGAGGAAACTGACACAAAAGCAGAAGGGGTGAGGAGCACGGGCGGAGCTGGGGGTCAGGGGACACGGACCCAGAGGGGAGCCCGAATATGATGGACTGATTGTACAACTGTGGTGAAAGATAGAGAGAAAGTAGAAGGACAAAGAATCATGGTGGGTGAGATAAGAACATTCCCAGTAGTATTTGAATGAGAGTCGTGCAGAATCAAAATTGTAAACATCTGGAAGGGCTTGTCTATGGCCTGAGCAAGAACGAAGGTGGGCAGGGTGATACAACAGCAAGTCACCGCTGGGTGTCTAAGAAGGACTACACCCTCTTGACGAATTCATTGCCATCAGTTTCTCAGTAAGGAAACCAGGAGGGAGGCAGAGAGGAAGGGAGGGAATACTTCTCTGATATTAACCGTGCTGGTTACAGAGGTTATGCGCAATCTTGCGGCAAAGAAAATGGGTTTATTTTAACTCGCATGTTTAAAAAAATACAAATATTTGACTAGGATAATTCTTGCTATAGCATCTGTGTTCCATAGAATACATCTTGGGAAGTGTTGGTCTTGACTCTTCTGGTGAATTATCTGCAAATCTGTAATCTTCTAGAAATTAGAGATAGGAAAACTTGCTTGTGGGTGGAACTATCTAGATGAAAAATAGTGTTTATATAGGGAATTCTTAATTCTCAAGTCTGCAGATATGACTGATGAAAGAATGAAAAATTTCATTTTCAGAGTTCCCAAACTTGAGATGTTTTCCCCCCAGCCTTCAGAATTCAGTAGCATCATACAAAAACAAAAACAAAAACAAAAACAAAAACAAAAACAAAAAAAAAAAGAAAGAAAGAAAAAAGAAACCCTGCAGATTAGGATTCTTATATAAAAGACAGTTCTTTATCCGTTATTGAAGTTGTAGACATGACTAAATCCCACTTACAGAAATGGTAATTCCTATGCAGTAATTCTCTCTATTATCTAAGTTCCAAATTCTCTGTACCAATTAAGACTCCTAAAATCTCTCCAAAAGTAGCAATGAAACACTCATAATTATATTTCAGATTCGTCCCTGAATCTCTCAGAGGCATGTTAAGCTTATTGTTGCCCCCAGTACCCTTTTCTATATACCATGCTCATAATCCCACTTCTTCAATTTCACCTTTGGTCACTATTTCCCAATCAAGTGATTTCACTGTTCCGCTCATTCCTCAAAGCCCAGGTTTTAATCAGATGTTTGCTTCTCTTAGTATCTGTTCTTTTCAATGTTCACAACTAGTCTATATTTTTGAGTTATGACCTCTAAAACTACTATGCCTGCCCAATCTGCATCCTTTTATATTGCAAGACCCACCTTTGCATTTTCAAATATGCTAGAATATTTTGTTTCCAATAGCCTTCTAATATATCTAGTTTAATAAATGAACTGTAAACTTATCATTTACTCTAAAGCTACTCTATTTATTAGAGACATTATTACTCTATGTAAACATATCATTTTCCACATCAAATATAAATTAAAAATAAAATTTTAATGTAAGTCAAGAAAAGCTCAAAATAAAAGTTTTCTACTGCCTTGTCTATATTTGCTTTCCTCTTGGTCATGAAATTCTCTATATCATACAACAATCACGTGCCAATCAATAGCTTATAGTCTGCCACTACAGTGTAGGCACCATGCAAAGCCAATCAACCTACACAAACCTTGTTATTTAACGCAAGGAGTAAGAATACAAGTAAAAATTGAGATAAGGAGCCTGGCATAATGGCACATGCTTGTAATTTCAGCATTACCGTGACTAATGCAGGAGGATTGCTCTCAGTCCAAGGTCAGCCTGGGCTACAAAATGAGTTCAAGTCCTGGTTGAGCTACACGGCAAAACCCCCATCTCACAAAAAAAAAAAAAAAAAAATTGAGATAAGGAAAATTGAATGCAACATGTACAAATGCATATGTTGTTATCACAGGAGAAAAGTGTGGGGTGGGGTAACATTACAAAAACATTCATAAAAGGGCAATATTTGAGATGGGCCTTGAAGGATGCACTGAAGGTCATATAGAGATATACTGTTTTTTCAACCTATAAATATTTATAACTTATTTAAAAGAGTAGCAAAAATTTTGGTGTGTCAGGGTTTGGGGGGGTGCCAATATTTTTAAAACAGTTGAGCTTTAGAGGAGACATTAAGAGAATTAAGGGATAAGACTAGAAAGGCATTGCACTTGACTTATTTGAATGACCTGCTAAGGAATTCGTACCTGACTCTGAAGCTTAGGGCGATGACCCAAATGGAAGCAGAAAGTTGCATGATCGTGTCTGTATGTTAGAATGAACAGACTGATAGTACAGAGGGTTGTCAAGGGAGGCAGGGTTAGGCTCCTACCTATCTTTCCTGACGCTAAGTTCTTCTGTGTTTAATTCTAATGTGTCTGCGTGACTTCAGAATACTTCCTTTCAAAAAAATAATTAAACATATTTCAGCAACTATGCTTTTTTGTTGTATGAAAATCAAACTCTTTTGCCTGCATTTCATTTTGCTTCATATTTGCTGGTTTTGTTAACCCCCATATTCGTATTAAACATTTTAATAAAGCAGTTTAAATGAATGGTTTTATAACAATGCCTGATAGAGTGATACTTGCTATACAATTAAAGCAGGCAAAAGGCATGGGAGGAGAGGAGCACTCGATTCTAGTTGAGATGGGGTAAGAAACCATGCTGCTGGCCTCAAGATCTTCTAGCATTAAGTCTTCTTTTATTCATCACTCTCAGAAACACACACCTTCACTCTTGGCATACAATAAACTTTCCTAACACATACACATTCTAATATAAGTCACAACCCATCTATATCAAACCTGTGTTCTAATCAAACTGGTATTTATCATCACTTAAAATGTACTCACAATATCTTTGGGCTTTGACTGGTGCTATTCCTTTAGAATGTGGTCACACACTCTTTATTTTAACTCAGGTTTGAGTTATTCTGTAAAACATTTCTTATCTGATGGAACAAGGATTACATTTTCAGTTGTGATTGCAATTTCTATGACATGCACTGTTCAACTGTGCAATCAGTGAATCTATAAGTACCTATAATAGAATTTATACACATTCTTGTGCCCAAAAATAATGAAAAGTGATCAATATGTTAATATTTCAAAAACTGAAAAATTTGTAACTTAGGAACTGTAGTTCTATATTATCTATCTTACAAAGATATTCAAAGTTAATGTGTAATATCTGAAAACATTTTTGAAATATCAAACATTTTGATTAAGAAAAATATTGAAGACAAGTACAAATATAACTGAGATGATTTTAGACTTTGGAGAATTTAACATTAAACTTGAGATGCCCTTCGATTTTTGTGTATTAATGTTATTTGGTGTTTATATCCTCCAACTGTAAAGAAAAAAGAGTATGGAGAAAATGTCTAATTTTTTATATTATTTAAGCACTAAGATGCCTGTAATTATTTCAACTATTATTATTTTTAAAACTCAGATATACTAAAAAAAGTGAAGCAGAGATATTTACAGCTAATGTGAAGAAAATCTGCCTGGAAATAGCAAAAATGCTGAGAATTCATATGATATTTGTATCATCTCAAACTATTGCTCAGGGTGACCTTGCCAAAGTATTTATTCTGAATAAACACGCAAAGAAATAACTGTCTTCACAATATAAAATAATATTCATTCTCCTTTAAAAAAATTACAGTGTCTGCTTTCCACATTTCCCAAACTTTAAGATAAGATATTTAAAATGCAATTTGTGTATCTTTGTAAACAGAGCTATTCACTCTACTCAGTAGCAACCAGCATGTATGGCTAAATTTGGCAGATTCAGCAAGCATAAAGAATACAAATAGCAGTTAATACAATCTTAACAAAGTTGCTGCTATTATAGCCTTTACATTAGTTTGCTAGGGCTGCCTTAACAAAATATGGCAAACTGCTTGAAATTGAAGACTCTCAGTTGTAATGTCTGAAATTAAGGTGCTTTAGGAATCTACTCCAGAGCTCTCTCTGTGGTTTCCAGATAATGATGTTAATTTTCACATGTTGTTCTCCCTAAATACGTGTCTATCGTCAAATTTTTCCTTTTCACATAGACACTAATCATACTGGGTTAGGATAAACCCTATTGATCTCATTTTAATTTGCTTACATTTATAAATTCTCTATTTCCAAATAAGGTCACTATTGTACATACTAAGGGTAAGAACTTCAACATATGAAGTGGAATCTGTCACAACTGGAACTAGGGCAAGAAATTTACCCATTTTTATTTAAAACATTATTTAAAATTTTACTTATTTTTTGTACAAACTTTATAGGTAACACAAATATGCATTAAGAGTAATCATTAGATGGTTCTTCCGAAAATATAGATTTGAAATGTTAAAGGATATTCTCAAAAATTATGCTTTATCATTGTCTATTTTAATATTAACCTATTAATAATTCAAGTGAACTAGGAATTATGAAATGGCTGCACATTTTCAATGACTCAGAAATTGAAAATAATTGAAACACTGCTATTCAAGTTCACAGTAAAGTAGATGTTTGCTTATGATGTGTGATTGACTATTAATTCCTCAAACCCCCAAAATATGTACACTATCAATTTATGACTCGTACTTCATATTCTATGAAAAGATCCTTTTACTTTAAAATACATACATTTTAGAAAGCAATGTTCTGAGAACAACCTCAATAGAGTCTTCTAACCAGTGCCCTTTCAATATCCGCTAAAGGAAATTTCTGTTGCTTTTCCAAATATCTTGGTGTGTTTTCTGCTGTAATAGCAGAATATCATGGACTAGACAAATTAGAAACAGAAGTTTATTTAGCTTAAGGTTCTGGAAAGTCTAAGGTTAAGGGGTCACATCTGTGTAGGTCCTTCTTATTGTGTCGAACATGGCAGGTGACATCATGTAGCAAGAAAGCATGATGAGAAGGAAAGCAGAAGCAAGAGAACACATGTTTGAGAGAGTTCACTCTGGATATAATACTATTAACCCTGAAGGAGAGTGAAGTCCTAATAACTCAATCAGCATTAAAGGTCTCACTGCTCAAAACCATCACAGTGCAAATAAATTTCCACCAGATTTGGAGGGGACATTCAAATGAATTCACCAACTAAACATCTCTGGCATATATCTAGTGCTCTCAACACTTAGTCTAATACACTGACATCTTTTGCCCAAATTGCTGAAGAGTCTTAACTGGATGTATACCTTAACTCCTCTATTCAGCAAAAATTTATGAAGACCTACCATGTATCAAGTATTGTCTGATATAACTGAGTGAGGGGAAAATATTGCTATCCTTTACGATTTATTAGAGGGATATGGAATGTCTCTTTTGTGTTTTCCTCCGATTTTGAATCTATACAGCATCCAGAGCAGTGATTTCAAGAAAAACTTATCACTCCCTACTTAAAACCTTAATTTTTCATAATTTTCAGTTGCCATGGTTAACATCTGAAAGAACTGATGTAACTTTAAGGCCCCAATCCAGTTCCTCCTTTTCTACCACCTCATCCATGCTGCTTCGCCCTCCAACTTATTCCAGTCACATTGGCAACTCTTGCTTTCTAGTGGAGGCAATTACCAAATCTTTCCCATATTTGCATGTCTATTTCCTTTTTATTAGATCTCTCACTCATCAAATGGTACTAAATAAGTGGAAGCAACTCAGTATAAATTAATTGGATATAGATGGAATGGGGGTAGAAAAGAGAATACCCTGACAGTTGGTGAAGCTGAATTAAAATAGAGTGAGTTTGAAAGGCACTAGACACAAATTTAGTGGTAGAGGATGGGGTGCCTGTCAGAAGACTTCAGAGAAAACAATGATTTATTATTAGCAACGTTTTCCAAGTACATTCGATGGCAAGTTAATCTCATAAAATGCTTCCAAAAGCATGAGATCATGGTCAAAGAAGTTTGGCTACAACTACTTCGTACATCTTGGAGATTCATGATGCTTATTAGGAGTTTTTCTTAAGACCTCCAGTACATCTACGAGTAAACGAATCTGTTTAATGAAACTCTCCTTCCCAACAATGCCTACTTGCACTCAAGAGCACTTGCTAATAAATACTGCTCTAGGGATGTAACTAGTCTGTTTCAGTTCCTTACATTTTTCCTTGTAATTAAAGACAGTTACATGGAAAGCCTCATTCTACATTTGTCCTCGTTTCAAAAGAAAATATACAGCCCTTGCTTCCAATATTCTGTAAGCCTCATGAATATGAGACTTGGCATGTAAATTAGGACTGCTCATCACCTCTTTACAATATAGGACTTATGTAACTTTGAATAATTTAGTTATCAGTACCAATGAATTTGTAGTATCACAAATGACCAGATAATTTCCACTTCTAATTACTTCAGCTTAATTATTCGAGTCCAGAAACATTTTTTATTCCAATATTGGGCATTCATTTATATTTAATATAAATGTGTCACTCTGTTATTCACCTTCTCATTGTTAGGACGTGTGCAAGTTAAAGGAGGGGTAGTTCATTTAGGTTGACAGTTTCAGAGGCTTCAGTCCAAGGTTGACTGGTTCCAAGGCAGAAACATCATGGTGGAAGGATGTGATTCTGGAATGCTGCTCAATTCATTGCAGCTAGGAAGCAGAGAGCAGAAGAGCTAGAGAGAAAGGGACCAGGAGTCACAGTCACAAGGGCATTCTCCCATGATCCATCCTACCATGTGTAGAAGTATGCTTTACTAATCTCCTAGACATCTCTCAAGCCAATCAGGTAGAATATCTAGATTAACCATGAAAATAACTATACTATAATATGATTCATTTTCTAAGATATATCTTAAAATAAAAGCTTTAAAGAGTGAGGTAAAACAAATTTAACAAAATGCCCTAAAGTTTTATTCCTTCTGTCCAGTGGATTATTTTACCTATTCCTTGGATTTCATGCATACACTTGGAGCTAAGTCTAGTAAGTATCACTAGGGGAGTGCTCACAGGGAAGTGATAAGGTCTAAGATTATTGATCAGAAATAAGTGACAATGCATTTGAAGGCTTACTGTTTGGTTTTATCCTGAAAATGTCCCAACTGTTATTCACTAGTTCTTTAGGTGGGTTGAGATAAGCAAATCTGAGGAAGACATTAAAATGTGGACAAAGGACTTATCTTTGCAAATTTTGTGTCAGCACTGAAGTTTTGCGTGATCTGTTACGGTGATAGGCTGACCTACCTAAGATCTAGGAGAGCATGATAACAAAAGGACATTGTCCTCAATGAGTACCAAAACATAAAGACTGTCTACTCACTTAGACCATGAACTCAGGAAGGGTTTGGAAAATGGAAGTTATAAAGGACTGATTGTAATATTTTCATTTGTTTTCTACTCAGGGAGAGACCTGAAGAGTGATTTCAAAATTGTTTTAACTTCAAGAACATGAGCAGCCCTTGTGACATAGGACAACCAGTATAGCTGATTCACTATCCTCACAGAGATCACATTCAGACAAACTCTTTCAGAGGATTTGTCACAGATAAAATTTTGAACTTGGAAGTTCCTTAATTTGAAAATCATTTATCATTAGATACAAGCATTGTCATTCATGCTCTAAATGAACAGTATTACAGAATGATTAGGTGTTTAAAACTTCGTGGAAAAGGAAAATGGTTCTGACATGAATTTCCAGGTTATATGATGCATTTCCTCAAAATATAAATAATTGTTCTATCTCAAATCTTGAAATTAGCCCAATAGTAGTAAAATTAGCACTTAATAATTCTTTTTTTCATTTTAAAGAGAAAAAATAACAGTTTCAAAACAGACTAGTAGGAGAGTAACTTTCTTCAAAGAAATGATAATTATTTGTGAGCTTAAGTGTTTTACACTGAAAACTAAACTTGTTCTTTTCACCCTTTCATAGAGATCTACTTGACTACATTAGAACTAGAGACCATATGTAAGCTGACAATTTTGATTAAGAAATTTTCAACTTGAACTTGACTTAATCTTTAGTTCAAGTGGAAAATCTGGTAGTAAGGCTTTCTCTCCTCTGCAGTTCTGTCACTGTGATCCATAGAGACAGAAAGGGAAATTAAGCCAAGAAGTACACCATAAGTAAAAACTTTGTGGAATTGAACCCAGAAGCAACCATGAAAGAACTGCTGGAAAAAAATACGCAATCAACACTGAAAAGCCAAATGACTCCTGCATCCTGCATTGGCTGAACTTGAAAGCAAAATAATTTCCACAAATTAAAATTCTTAAGGATAATGAGTTGCAAATAATATAGCCATCAATCTTGATTTTGAATGATATCCTAGAACAAACAGTTGACTTCTAATGCATTTGGGACAATTGTCAAAGTTCTCCACAAGAGAGTAGGTTAAAAATTAATCAGCAATAACTTTTTATGGGTTTTATGTGTTGTATTAGACTAATCAGTGGCAAACCCTGCAGGGGCAAGGCCTGGAATTAGAGTTGTCAAGATGAAGTAAATTGGAAGTAGAAATGATGAATTTTTCTTTCTCCTGAAAAGAAAACCTAGATCTTTAAAAAGTAATTTTTCCTTTTACAAAGTGGAGCCTGAGTGTCATAATATAACATGAGAAAGTAGATTCACTCATTGCCATTTAAAGATCTGGAACAGTCTATGAAGCGGGTACAGAATGGAACAGAACTATCTTCAGTAGACTTGATCTTCTAAACCATTTCCTGTGTTATTACAAATAGCTGTTTTCCATTGTGGTACACTCCCACAACACACACACACACACACACACACACACACACCTACAAAATTTGTGCAATATGCTTAGAAAAATGTCACTGTGATTTCATTTTCAGGTTCCAGGAGATCTCAGATTTCTTAACTCTTTATTATTCAGGTATGATCAAGGCTAAGATGGCCTTCTGAAGAAAAAGTAGGGATAATGGGGAACACATGTAAATCTATAAACTTTCCCAAACAACATAACTTCACATACATGCAGTAAAGAATAACCATCATTGGACATCTTTTCTTTTCTTCTTTTTATTTTTGACATGCTAAAAAATAGTGCATGCTCAGCTTGCACCACTGGAATACAGCTGTTTTAGGGTAAGCACTGGATTCATTATTTTAACACCCTCAAGGCAAAATGATTATGATCTATGTGTGGAGATCACTACAGAGCCATTTAACTTGATTCCTAACAAAAGATACTTATGAAAACCCTCAATTGAAATGTTTTTTTGTATGAAAGCTGTATTTTTATTAAAAATAAAAACAGTGATAGAAAAAACAGAAAAGAAGGCAGAATATCCCAAAGAGACCAAACATATTTAACAGAGACAAAGCCCATTCTGTTTCCCTGGGGTGAAAATGTGTGGTTAAACATGAGGAAGATATTTCACTTGGTGTATGTTACTCATCACAGCAGCACCAGCAGGAGCAGCTACAGAAAACGGCCCATTAGTTTTTCTGTAATAAACTCCTTTTTCCCCCCACTGGTACACCCTTGGGATCCCTTGACATTACTTCAGCATACTTATTGGTAGATGGCTTCGATAATTGGAACTCTCACTATCAGACATTAACATTTTCTGTGTCACTTCAGTATACGCTCAATATTATGAAATTGGTTTGTAAGACCACTCTAATGTGTATGATTCCAAAAGAGAAGTTTAGAAGTGCAAAGTGTTTTCTATATTTTTCCGTTGTGGATTTACATTTCTCAAATCAGCATGTCAAGACACCCATTCAATATAACTTTATCATGTTCAAGGGAAAGCTAATGAATGAGAGCTAACAGCTCCCAGTTGAAGTCTTCAATGTAGCTAACTTATACCTGAGGCAATAGGCTATGCACACAGGAATTCTGTGGAAATATGTGCCTTGAGATGTATAAGCACACATGAGAATTGGATGGAAGTCTTCACTGAGGTAATAAAAAAACATAATTGTCTCTAATCATGGCAAGCACCAGAAAAGACATGGTTCTTACGTAACATAACACATGACAATCTAGCACAAAAGGTATGTATTTATGTACCATGATGAGTTACATGCAATCAAAGAAATATGCAACCATGTAGTTGAAAATGCAGAAGAAGTGTGATTCATGCATAGTAAAACACTGCTTCAAATTATTTCTCAAAGCTAAAAAAGGATATGAGACCTTGAGTGACATTTTGTCCTTGCTAGATGTTGTGGGTTAAGAGATAAATTGGCCCATACTGGGAATGACAGCTCATGAACATCATATCTTCAGATTCCAGGTCTAATATTCTGTTGAGGATTTTAGCAGAGACTTCTTTGGGAAATAAATAATGCCATATCCCAGTGCACAATACCAATGTATATGTTATTGCTTCAATTACAAATACTACAGTAAAACAGAAAAGGTATGGTCTGAAGAATGATAAATAATTTCTTACTTACAGTCCCCTGTGTCTGTTCTAAATAATCAGAGACTCATTACTGAGAGACCAGGACATCAAAAATAAAATGTAACTGAATGTCTAAGAAAATAAGTCAAAGAGAAAAATAATCATTATACTAAATATATGAAATAACAAATAGAGTTTTCCCATTTCAAAAATATTTCAAGATATCATAGAGAATATGTAAGAAATTTTATGGTAAAGGAAAAGGATAAAAATAAACAATAAATTTAAAATTTCTGTCTTACTTTTCTTGTTGCTGAGACAAAACACCAGACACCCAAAGTTAAAGGAGCAAAGGTTTATTTGTCTAACACTTTGTAGAGTTTTCAGTCCATAATCAGCTGGCTCTGAGGGATGGTGACATGGCAGATGGGCACAAAAGAGGAAAAATAATTCATGGTGGGCAGAAGGTAGAAAAACAAGCAAGGAAGACAAGTCTCTTTCTGTCCCTTATATTATATCCAGGCTACCAGGATTTGGGTGGTGCCAAACCAGTCAGTGGACTGATTTAGTAATCACCCACCCTTAATCTCAGCACCCTTAATCCTAGCATTGCACAATGAATCAATCACGCACTGTAGATTCAAACACCTCTGAAAATGTCCCATGTGTGACTGCATGAGGCTTTGAGGGGTCGTCTAGACACAAACCATAACAAATTCAATCTGCTTAAAAAACATCATTGAATAAATATTTATTGAGCATTTATTGTATGCCATGTATAGTGATCAGTCTAATATTTCAATCTAAGTCAAGTGTTCTGTAAAAAGAACATGATTTTAGGAGGGAGTCTTGACAGTGAATTCTGACCTCGGCTAGGAAGTCAGAGAAATTTTCCTGTACAAATAGCTGTTTGACCTGAAATAAATGATGGACAAGAATCATAAATAAGAAGTAAGCTAAATGGATAGAGTGATGAAAGTGATTCCTAGAGAGTGAGGGGAGAGAACTGCATGAAATAGAGCCATAAGCCAGAGACTAGATACACACATTTTAAAGACTAAGATCTTTGAAGTAGATTAATTGCATTCATGGCCCTAACTTGTTATACTTTCTAAATCCATTCCTTATGCTTGTGTTTTCTCAGTAAGGACTTTGAGCTGCCGTGTGGCTTTCTTGGCCAACAGATAGTAAGAAACTGGACCTAACCACAGACTTGAAAATCACACACGTTTTGTTACGTTTTTTTCTGCACCATGAAAATGTGCATAGGCTAGCCTGCTGAATGAGAAAATATGGAGGAAATCATTAGTGGGTACTGAAGTCCATACAGTTTACCTGGCCACAAGCCTGGCTAAGGAACATTCCAGTCAAGATCAGCAAAGCAACCTAGCTGATTTTTAACTACTGTGAGAATCTTGCTAAGCCCTCTTTATGGAAACGTGTCTTCAGTGGGCTCCGAAGAGCTACCAAATTAATCCACAGATTTTTATAAACAAATAAGTAAGTAGGTAAATAAATAAATAAATAAAATGTTAATGTTTTAAGCCATCAGGATGTATGATTATTTATTAGACAGCTTAAACATAACCATTGGTAAATGATAGGGTGGTAAGTATCAAAAATAAACTATGCAGAGGTATATGCTGTACACAAGATTAAAATAATTTTCAAATTATTATAATAATATAATGCCTTGATCTAAATGATAGTGAAGATGAAGACAAGGTTACAGAATCAAAATAATTTGAATTTAATCTTCTAGAAAATGATGAATTACAAAAGACTTTTACAGACAAATAGTGACATGAAGAAACTTCTACTTACATTCAGATAAATTTCCAAATTTTTCATAAATGAATTATGGGCACTGAATTTTGAAACAAAAATTGAAAACAAGCAAGAAAGAAAGAAAGAAAGAAAAGACCAAATGCTGCAGGAGTGTCTCTTCACGAACATTTTGAAAACTATATTCAAGAATAGGTTTTCATTCTTAAAATGTTATTCTTCCTAGATGTTGGTAGCTCAACTAAATTTTTCTTCAAAAGTCAAATTTCAATCACTTGGTGATTTGAGAGTGAAAAAATATCCATGAATTAAAGAAATCATTTATTTTTCAAATTCTTTTTTCTATCTTTTTTTATTTTAAAGAGAGTGAAACAAAACAAAACAGATGAGGACAAAGCAGATCAGAATAGAACAATGCAAGCAACAAAGGACATCAAAACAAGACAACAGGAAATCAACAGTGGCTACCATAACGACTCTTGTTTTCTTTGAATTAGTTGTCCATACCTTCACACACAATAAATTCAAACAAAACAAAATGCTATAAAACTAATCAAAACAAAAGAGTGAAAACATTATGGGCCTTCGCAACGAGACAATAGGAAATCAAAAATAGTTACCATAATGTCTCTTGTTTTCTTTAAAATAGCTGTCCATGCCTTCATACATATTGCAGTCAAATGAAACAAAACAGACTAAAACCAATCAAAACGAAGAATGGAAGCATTCTTGGACTTCAAAACAATATGATAGGAAATCAGCAATGTCTATCATAATGTCTTGTTTTTTTCAAAGTAGCTGTTCATATCATCACATGTAATAAAATCAATTCTTGTAAATTCTTTAGGATAAGTTCTAGGCATTTATAAGCCTACACATGTATATCTATCCTTTCTGTATTATAGGGAAAAACAAAACAAAAAAGTACAAGAAAAACAAGAAGCAAAAGAGAAATAAATGACAGTAACAAAGACAATAATGATGTAGGCTTTCACAACAAAGTGGTAGGAACATAACAAAGGTTGTTATTTTGCATAGTTATCTTCAAAAGAGTTACTCAGATTACCAGATATAGACTTTCAAAATTGATCTAATCCTATAAATGTTAACTGTCTTGTTTCAAGAACTAATAGATTCAGTAGTACAATCATGCCAGCTATCCTAAGTGTATATATACAAATCTCTTTCACAATACTTACTGAAGATTTTGTATCTTATTTACTCTTTCAGTTTCTTACACTAGGGAAACAATATGGTATTTATACATGTGAGTTTGATTTATTTCACTTATGAGTATGGTCTTGAGTCACATCAATTTGCCTATAAAAGCCTCAATGTGATCCTTCTGTGTAGCTGAGTAATACTCCATTGTATAAAAGCACCACATCTTTTTTATCCATTCCTCAACTGATGGGCATTTGAGTTGTTTCCAAGATTTAGCTATTACAAATTGTGCTAATATTAACGTGGGTACACATATATCACTGTGGTATGATATTTTCAATTCTTACGGGAATATACTTAGAAGTGGAATAGCTGGGTCAAATGAGACTTCCAATCCGAGCATTTTGAGGAGCCTCCAGAATTATTACCACAGTGCTTGCACTAGTCAACATTCCCACCAACAGTGCAGAAGAGTTACTTTTTCCCTGCAGCCTCTCCAGCACTTTTTATTAGTGGTTTTCTTGATCCTGGCCATTCTTTCTGGAGTGAGATGAAATCTCAGTGTTGTTTTAAGTTGCATTTCCTAAATGATCATTGATGTTTGAACATTTTTTCATATATTTATTTTCCACTTGTATTTCTTCATCTGAGAAGTGTGTATTCATCTCAGATGCCCATTTTTGAATTGGGTCTTTGAATATTAGGGATCTGATTTTTTAAAATTCTTTATATTTCTAGGTAGAAGTCCTTTGTCTGAGGGACAGTTGGATAAGATATTTTCCCAATTCATGGGTTTTCTTTTCAGTCTGTTGAAGATTTCCTTTCACATGCAGAAACTTTTTAATAAGATGATCCCAGTTGTTGATTCTAGGAAGTATTTCCCATGCAGTTTAATTTTTGTTTATGAACTCTGTCTATTCCTATGTCATCAAGATTTTTACCTACTTGGTCTTCCAGCAGGTTTAGTGTTGCTGTTTTAATATTTATATCTTTGATGCATTTTGGCTTTAATTTAGTGCATGGTGATAGACATGAATCTAGTTTTAGTTTTTGGCATATAGAAAGCCAGTTTTCCCAGCACCACTTATTAAAGAGGCTATCTTTCTTCCAGTGTACATGTTTGGTCCTTTGGCCAAATATGAGATAGTGAGTGTGTTTGTAGTTATGGTTGTATCTCCTAATCTATTCCATTGATCTCCAGGTCTGTTTTTATTACAGTACCATGCTGATTTTATCACAGTAGCTTTATAATATAATTTCAAATCTGGGATTGTGATGCCTCCTACCTTACCTTTGTTGCCCAGACTTGCCTTTGTTTTTCTATGTCTTTCTGGTTCTAGATGAATTTTAGCAATGATTTCTCTAGATCTGTGAGGTATGCTAATGGTATTTTAATTGGACTTTCATTAAATCTGTATAACAATTTTGGGAGAACAGCCATTTCACAATGTTTTTTCTTCCTATCTATGAACAGGGGTTGTCTTTCCATTTTCTGAGATACTCTTCAATTTCTTTTTTCAGAGTACTGTAATTTTGTCTGAATAGATCTTTTATATTCTTTGTTCAATTGATTCCTAAATATTTCATTTTGTTGAATGCTATAGTGAAGGGTGTGGTTTCCATTATTTCTCTCTCAGTGAGTTTGTTGTTTGTGTAGAAGAATGCTATTGACTTTTTAGTGTTGATTTTATAGCCAGCTACATTACTGAATTTGGTAATTATATCTAGAGGTCTTTCAATGGAGTTTTGGGAGTCTTCTATGTAGCGTATCATGTCATCCAAAAATAATGACAATTTAACTTCTTCCTTTCCTATCCTAATTCCTTTCATTTTTCTCTCTTCTGTAATTGCTCTGGCTAATATTTCAGCAGTGTATTGAATAGACGTGGTGATAGTGGACATCTTTGTCTTTTTCCTGATTTTAGAGTGAAAGTTTTCAAATTTTGACCATTTAATATGATGTTGGCTGTTTGTTTGTCATAGGTGGCTTTTATCACATTGAGGTAAGGACCATCTATTCCAGTTTTCTGTAGGGTTCTTATCATGAAAGAGTATTGGATTTTATCAAAAGCTTTTTCTGCATCTATTGAAATGATCATGTGATTCTTATCTTTGGCTCTATTGATGTGGTATATTACATTTATTGATTTGTTTATGTTGAATCATCCCTGCATTCTTAGGATGAATCCCACTTGGTCATGGTATATAATTTTCTTGATGACTTGTTGCATTGTTTGCCAGTATTTTATTGAAGGTTTTTGCATCTATGTTCATTAGGGAGATTGGCCTATAGTTCTACTTTTTGGTTGGGTCTGTTTCTGGTTTTGGTATTGGGGTAATACTTGCTTCCAGAAATGAATTAGGGAGACTTGTTTCTCTTTCAGTTTCATTGAAGAGTTTGAGGATTGTTGGTATTAAGTCTTCCTTGAATTTCTTGTAGAATTCAGCAGTGAATCCATCAGGCCTTGGGCTTTTATTTGTTGGTAAGGTTCTAATTACCTTTTCAATTTCATTAACTGAAATTGGGTTATTCAGCAGTTTTGCATCTTCTTGATCCAGTTTTGGAAATTCATATGTTTCTAGGAATCTGTCCATTTCTTCTGTGTTATCAAACCTATGAGAGTAAAAGTTTTCAAAGTAGGTATTGATGATCTTCTGTATTTCTACAGAGTCTGTAGTAATTTTGTCCTTTTCATTACTTATTGCATGAATGTGAGTTTTTCTTTCCTTTTCTAAATAAGATTGGTTAGGTGTTTATCAATTCTATTTATTCTTTCATTGAACCAACTCTTTGATTTATTAATTCTTTTTATTGTTTTCTTAGTCTCTATTACACTAATTTCTGCTCTGATCTTTGTAGCTTACTCCCTTCTTTGGGCTTGACTTGCTCTTCTTTTTCTAGATGTTTAAGGTGTAGCATCAGGTTGTTTATTTGTGTTTGCTCTGATGGAACTCACCACCTCACACTTGCCAGGTAGGCATTTAGGCCACTGAGTTAAATCTTAGCCCTGGAAGTCATTTTCCTTTAGGATTTGAAATACTTCACTCCATGCTCTTCTTGACTTCATTGTTTGTGTGAAGAAGTCTGCCGTGATTCTGATGGGCTTTCCTTTACAGGTGCTCTGTCTCTTTTCTCTAACAGCTTTTAATATTCTGTTCTTATGCTGAATTTTTGGGAGGCTGATTATTATAATCCTGGGTGTAGATTTATTTTGGTTATGGCTAGTTGGAGTTCTATGTACTTCACTTATCTGTATGTCAGTTTCCTTTCCCATGTTTGGGAAATTTTCATCTATTATTTCTGTTAATAGTCTTTTGATATCATTTGCATTGTCACATTTTTGTTTGCACCTATCAATAATATATTGTTTTTCTTTCCATCATCTTGCAACTTTTGAATTGTTATTTCCTGATCCCTTGTTTTTTAAAAAAGATCTTTCCTTCCCTGTTCACTAGCTAGGCTTGTCTTCAAGGTCTGAAAGTCTATCTTCACATTCATTAAGCTGGTTTTGACAGCTTTCAATGGAATTTTTGATTTTCTGGATTTCTCTTTGAATCTATTTCTTCTATTTCTTTCTTAAATTGTTCATTCACAACTTCCATCTCTTGCAGTGGTCCTTAATTTTTTTTAGCTGTCTTCTTTAGATGTATTCAGCATTTCTTTTATTATGTTTATCATTTCTTCTTTTACCTGGGAGATGATTTCTGATCTGAATTCCTTTACAGCTTCATGGAGTTGTTTCTTTACTTCAGTTACTATCATTTCAAAAGTTTCAGGTGTATGCCTTATATTTTCTTCTATGTCCATGTCTCTGAGGTTTGTTTGGAATGGGCTGGAGGCTAGAGATTGCATTTTGCTCTTTTCTTTTGTCATTTTCCTGTATTCCCCAGGTCCCTAGTGGCACTTGAAGGCCCCTCAAATGGGAGGAGTATGTTGGGCAGACCTTCAGCACACCACATGTGACACTCCAAAGCTCCCCAGCTGCTTGAGTTTCCTGGGCAGGACTCTACCAGGTTCTGAGTGGTGTACCAAGACTGAAAAGCTAGATGGAGTACAATGCGCAGGCCTTCAGCTTATGCCACAGAGCACACCAAAGCTCCCTGACTGCTTGGGGTCACTGAGCAGGGCCCTACCAGGTTCTGAGTGAGGTGCCAAAGCTGTGCTGCTAGGTAGATTTCACTGTACAGGCCTTCTATTCATGCCTCAAATACTCTGTTAAATTCAGTGATCTTATGCGTGAAAAAATTAATAGAAAGATATTAACAATTGTGCAGGTTTGAAAAAGGTGTTAATGTTCACTTTCCCATTCTTGGTAAGGATTCTTTAACAGATTAAATATGTAGGCCTGCATGCATAGATCACGTGTTTAGCATGAGTAAGGCATCAGGTTCAATCCTTAGCACAAGAAAAAGAAGAGGAGGAGGAGGTGAAGAAGAAGAAGAAGAAGAAAGAGTAAAGAAAGTGAAAGAAAGTAATGCAGTCAGGAAAAATACTCTCTTTTGACATTCCACATTCCAAAGTTCCTTCCATAAGACCATAAGAGAAATGGTACCCTATAACTGTATTTCCTCAGGGAGTTTTTGACCACTCAGTGATATTCATGGGTGTCATATGGAATAGAAACCATGTGAAAGAGTAAAAAATTGGTTTTAATCTTCATCTAAATCCAGTCCCTCTAATTATACATAGCTCCAACTTGCTTTTGCTTTTGTAAGAATATTATTGCAGGAATTCTTTGAGAGTATCACTCCAGCAATTCTCTCCTTTCTTTAAATTGGTTTTTTTCTTGCTTTCTCTCTTTTATTGAAATCAGTCTACACACAAGCATCAATGTCTAGTTCTTAAAAAAAATTATTGATCCACTTTTCCTGTCTCTTCATTATTAAGCTGTAGTATTTTAACCATGAGGGAAACATCTATTCCTATAATCTCTAGTTCCCTCTTCCCATTTTCTGTCAAACTCACTCAAGCAAGGCTTCTGCCACCATATTCTCATCAGCACTTATACTGAAAGTGGCAGTGCAAACTGTAAACCCAGCACTCTGGGAGGCTGAAATAGAAGGATCACCAGTTCGAACCCAGCCTGGGCTACTTAGCAAGATCCTGTAGTATTTTCGGTCAGTGCAAAGATTTTGGTTCAACCTCCTAGTACTTCAAAACACAGAACAAAGTAAAAAATCCAACCACAGCAACAAAACAGCTCTCCTCATGGTTACCATCAATCTCCATAATGATAAACCCAATGGCCAGTATCAGAAGCATACCTCCTTCAGTGATACATTTTTGCCACTCATATTTCACACTACCTACTTCCTTGATTTTCATTTTTCCTCTCTGCTTTCTTTCTCATTCTTGATTCATGGATTCTTCCTTTCCCTGCAACCTCTTCCTATGGGACCTTACTATCTTGTCCTTATTCTTTCCCTCACAATAATCTAATTTGTCTTCTGTGATCTCATCTAATCACATGGACTGAAATAGAACCCATATTGCAAAAACTCACAAATTCTTCTCTAGTCCCGAGCTCTACCCAAACTATCACATTCGATGTCTGTTTATTAATCCCTTACTCTTCTCTGTTTTCTTATCCTGGATCCATTCTCCCCAACCCTTTTCATTAATTTCACCCTTGTCTGTCATAGTATTCTTAATGCAGCAATCAAGCTCATGGATTTAATGAATAAGATAGGTCACCTTATTTTTATTCTCAAACCATTGCAAAGGCTTCCATTTTCATGCAGACAAAAAATCAAACTTCTTTAAAGATACTGACCATAACCCTTGTACTTAAATCCAATTATCTCATTAAACTCACCTCCTACTATTCTCTGCTTGTATAGCCCTCTACAGCTCCAAGTTTCCCTTACATTCACTTAAACATGATGCGCAAACACTCACCTTATGAGATTTTATCTAGTTGCATTCTCTGATTGAAATTCTCTGTCCATATAGGAGCATCATTTCCTTAACTGTTTTAAAAATTTTTTTCTTCAAATATCAGTTTT
>RJWM01021799.1:0-34661 GCA_004363535.1 Dasyprocta punctata
CCATAATCCCATCACTTTCAGAGGCCTGCCTCTGAGCACATGAGGCTTTTGGGGGACATCTAAATATAAACCATGACAATGGCCCATGCTTTCACCTTTCCATATCTGAGAGCTTCTGTGTATCCTCTGATGATTGCCAAGCTTGGTTTGGGGATTAAACGTGCTCTGCCTAGAAGAGTATGCATTAGTAACATTGAGTATATACTTCAGATGTGTTCATTCAATTTTTATAAAAACATCAATGAGATTCCTCCTGGAATAGAATAAAATAAACATAAAATTTCAGATCAGATTTTACAGATTTAATTAATTGAATGGATAGCCATTTATAGCTTAATGAGTTTTAATTCTTCTTGAAGTTACTAATATGAATACTTTTCATTCTAACAAATAGGTACATAACTCTGAAGTTTTTGAATCTCTGGATTAAAACATCCCAAGGCTCAAGGAATTACCTGAAAAATCACAAATAATTTAACTGCCTGTTTCAAGGGCTAGTTGTTAGACATTTTTATTTTTATCTTCATCTTTTTCTCTTCTCTGGAGTATGGAATATTTTTTTCCAGGAGCAAACTTGACAGTTTGGTGATTATCTGTTTTTAAGACTGGCACTACCCTCTTTGACTGACTTCTAAACTTGATTTTGCTTAAGTGTTAAAAATCTTTGGCTCTGCTCACTTTCCTTAGGCATTATTTTTAAGCCTCAGTCCTGGTGCTAAAGGGCTTGAGGGTATAGTTATCTAATAGCCTGAATAAATACTACTGTATTGGTCCCAAAACATGACTCCCTGTGCTCATATTGACCTTGCTTTTCAATACACCAGTGAGTGATCAAGCAGTTAACAGAATGCATGGCCAATTATGACAAGCCAAGCAATAAGGGCCGTCTCTGTACAAATATGACACCTGGGCTCAAGCCTTACATTTGCTCAGTAAGACTGCCCTCCAAAAGATACTCATTTGCAATTTGGTGTTTGTGTTCACATAATCAGGATCTTCACTTATTTCCCATCCTTTATTTACTGTTGCATGGTAGCTGTGCCCTGAAGTCACAGTTTTTGAGTGTATCCCCAGTATGTAGCACAGGGTGTGGCCCACAGAGGATACTCTGTAACCATTTATCAGAAGAATGTTGAATGCTCATGAGTATACACATAGTGCTCCTTCTGTACTGCATAAACATGAGGGGAAGGCGGGGAAAAGGGATGAAATTGAAAAGAGGACAAATGCAGGTTGGGAAACTGATAAGATTTGGTAGGAAAGGCCATGTAGAAGGAATCTTGAGCCAGTTGTATAGGAATCTCTTCTGCTTTCTCCTTGGTCACCCACCTGCTCTTTGACTCTGGGAAACATTGGCCTGAGCTCCTTCACAAAGTCATGTGAAAGTTTAATAAGATAATAAATGGGAATGTTCTACCTAAAGCACTAAATGAATGATGTAAATTGTAGGACCTAGTGGTGAATAAATGTTATTTTTGAAGTGGGGTGACTTTTTTTGTTTTTTTAGTGGGGTGGCTCTTTAAAGGCACTTTGGAAAGTGGAGTAAGCTGCTTTATTGAAAAGGCAGGTGAAATTGAGCTGAAACAATGGTTTTTAGCTAAGAGAGCATTCTATGGCATTTATAAGTAAGATCTTTTAAAATATATTAGTGGATGCCTATTGATTTTCTTTTAATACTCCTTTGTCCTTTGGTTTTGAGTTGTATATTAATCCAAGGTTCAAGGGGAAAATGAAAAAATACAAACACATTGTGATGATTCTAGTTTTGTAGTTAGAGCTGGCGCCTGATGAATATGCTGAGTAGTTAGGTTTGGAAGCCCCTGATTACTAGAAGGTGGCCTGTGGTCGTACTGATAAGCAGTCCTACAACTGGCACCCCTTTTAGAACTCTATCTTTTGCAAAATACTCGTTAATCTTGTAGAGCATGACCAGTTGATAATCTAGCTCTCTGGCAAACAGTAAATATTTTGCATTAGAGACACTCTGCTGAAAAGTTTAGCAAAATTTAGATGAGGGCTCTCTTGACTGTGTGTGAGAGGAATGACCAGTGGAAGTAAGGGAGAAGGAAGGGGGTCTCTTAAATCAGTCTGATTCATGTCAGAATTGTGTGGTTTTATGGAGCAGACATTCCAGTTAAGTTTTTTCTTTCTTTCTTTCCTTTCTTTCTTTCTTTCTTTCTTTCTTTCTTTCTTTCTTTCTTTCTTTCTTTTTTGAGTTAGCTTTTGTATCTACAATAAATTTAAAAATTAAATGTTCGAAAGCATGGTATTTTATCAAGCAGACATTGATGTAATGTACAACAACCCGAAGATCTTGAGACATTAGAGAGGGACCTGATGACAACCTACCTCCACTCAGGATCTCCTCCGTCAGGGTGTGCTTTGACACTTGGGAACTGGATTGTCCTCAGGGCTAATACAGGGAGCTGATGAAGAATAAAACTTACAAGTTGAGCTATTTCAAGATTTCTATTTATGGCTGTATTTTGAAATGTTTTAGGTGCTAGAGCTGGAAGCTCCTCCATTTTCTGTGCAGTTGACCTCAAGAGAATTGTGACATCAAAAGGAATTTAGTTGGTGATTCCTAGCTTGTCCTCTTTGATTCTCTGGAATGACTGCTGCACGAAGATAGGAAAACTGTCCTGCCTGCATATAGATCTAGTTGGGAATGAATGTTACTCTTAAGAATGCCTAATTAAATATTTTAAAATAATTTTTCCCATTTGTTTGCAAATATTTATTATGTGTTCATATAAATATGTTCACACTCTTTTCAGTTTTGTACCCTTCCTTACCATTGACCGTAGAGGAAACTAATATTCTGACCCTCAACCATGTGGATTAATTTTGCCTGCTATTAACTTTCAATGGCATGACCTATGTTGGAGCTTTTTATTTGCTCAACATTGTGTCTGTGAGCAGCACCTTGGGTGTATCCGTAGTCTGCCCTTTTTCTGTTGCTGTGTAGCATTCCATTGTATGGGAACACTGGAGTCATTGCAGTTTATTTACTCATTCTGCAGAAAAATCACCCAAACACACAAATGGAGAATTGTACTGTACATAATGTACTGACTTTTACATTGAATTTACACTGCATTTGAAATCGTTTTCATGTTATTGATATTTCATTTTTAAGTAATCTTTTAATAGCCCTTCAGATAAATTCAGTGTGTAAAATGATTCCAGTTTATTTTAGTCAATGGTTCAGTTTTTGTCATTTGCACTGTTTCCAGTTATTTGTTCCTATGTATAAAGGTGTGATGAATCTCTATAGATTAGTATAAGTGAGCTAGGGGGCCTTTGTGTGCTTAGTGGCATGAGCTGAAGCCCTGCGCAGTGAACTCCCCCTAGCCGTGCAGCCTTGGTATGTTGTTTGGAACCTGGTAGGACCCTGCCCAGTGACCCCCAACAGCCGGGGAGCTTTGGTACATCACTGGGGTCCTGATTGGGCCCCACCCAGCAACTCCAAATAGCCAGGGAGCCTCTCTTTGCCAAGTGGTGTGAGCTGAAGGCCTGCACAGCAAACTCCACCTAGCCATGCAGTCTTGATACCTCACTTGGAACCTGGTAGGGCCCCACCCAGGTACCCCAAGCAGCTGGGGAGCGTCGGTGTGCTGTCTGGCGTGAGCTGAAGGCCTACACAGCATATTCCACGTAGCCATTCAGCCTTGGTACACCATTCAGAACCTGGTAGGGCCCCACCCAGCAACCTCAAGCAACCAGGGTGCTTTGGTGTACTGTGTGGGGTGGGCTGAATATCTGCCCAGCATACTCCCCCGGTTTGGGGAGCCTTCTAGTAATGCTAGGGAACCTGAGAAGGTCTGCCTAAAGACCCCCACTCAGCTGGGGAAACTCCCTCCAGTATGGACAGCCATCCTCAATCCAGGAAAGAACTGAGAATTTGCATTCAGCTGCCCCAGGGAGATACAGGAAAATGACAAAATGAAAGAGCAAAATGCAATCTCAAACCTCCAGCCCAGCCCAAACAAGCCTAGGAGACATGAACATAGAAGAAAGTGTAAACCACACACCTGAAACTTCTGAAATGATAGCAACTGAAGTAAACAAACAACTCCATGAAGCTGTAAAGGAACTCAGATCAGAAATAATCTCCCAGATAGAGAAATGATAAACATAATGAAACACATGCTGAACACATCTAAGGAAGACATAGGTAAAAAAATAGAGGAGCACTGCAAAACGATGGAAACCTTGAATGAACAGTGTAAGAAAGAAATAGGATGCATGAAGCAGATTTAAAGAGATATCCAGGAAATCAAAAATTCTATTGCAAGCTGGCAAAACCACCTGAATGAATGTGAGGATAGACTTTCAGAACTCAAAGACAAGATTGCAGCTAGTGAACAAGAAAGGAAAGATCTTTTAAAAATAACAAGGAATCAGGAAATAGCAATTTAACAGTTGTAAGATGATGCAAAGAAGAGCAATGTAAGATTGATAGGTGTAAGCGAAAAAGATTAGTATAAGCCATCATCCAAGATGGTTTGCTTAGGGCAAAGATGTAGTTCTATAGGTTCAAGGGCTTTGTCTGAGGCTTGAATTAGGTATTGCTAACCTGAGGCACATATTCTGAAGCATCCCATTGATGAGTTCATAGCTGCTTGTGCTATTAATGGGTGGGGCCTGGACGGAGGAACTAGGTCTCTGAGGGCATAACCTGGTAAGGTATATTCATGTTCCTTGTCCTGTCCTCTCTCTCTGGTTCTTCCTTGCTGTGTCTGCTTCCTGGCTGCCATGAGGTGAGCAGCTTTCCTTTGCCACATCCTCTACTATATTATTGCATCGAAGCCAGCCAACTGGGGACTGAAATTCTGAAATGGTGACGCAAAATAAACTGTTCCTCCTTTAAAATATGCATGCAGATGCTTTGTCTATCACAAATGTGGATGCTGGTGATTTAATTCCAGGAGCCACACCCTGTCCTCCTACAGCATATATACACAGTGTCTATGGACATATGGAGCATGCCTTATGATAAATATGTATATTTATGTTATAGTTATAATTGCAAAGCATTTATTGAGAGCACTGTAAACTACTGTTTCTCTGAGGAAGCACAGTTACAGAGGTGGATTTAGCCAGACAGCTTGGTGGAGATGGCATAGTCTGCATAGTGGAGCATAAACATAAGCAGTGTGAGACCCAGGAACCATGCAGAGACTAAGCAGGCCATCTGCCCTGAGCATCTTACATTTCATTTGGTGCACCCCCTTCCCCCCATTTGTGTGTGGTGGTGGAAGGCTCAAAACACCATTATTAGAACCAAAGTGTCATTACAAGAGTAACTTGGAACTTTTTTCCTCCCCTCACAGACACTTTAATTAAATTCCCATCACGAAAACAATTAAGCAAGATTTGCCATACCTAGTCAGTCAGTAATTCAGGGACAGCATCTCATTAAGAGCTCTTGCTTTTCCAGAATGTGCCATTTTGAGGATTCAGAGCTGGTGATTGCCTGCTCTTGGCATTAATTCTTGATCCATATCTTCCCAAATCCAGAAAGAAGAAATTTCAAATGAGCTCAAAATAAGAGATGCTTGTGTAATACCACTAATGTTCACGAATGTGTTCCAAGGATTGAGCTGTGCTTTCTGTGATGTTTCTGTGTGTTTTATTTTGAATTATGTCCATGGAGTGACAGCAATAGATGTGACTCAGATGCAGGTGCTGCTTGAGTGAATGAGCTCTCCCAGATAGTCTCAGGGGTTTACACCTAAGCTGGGGGAAGTGTGCTCTCTCCTGACTTTGGCAGGTGGATTTATATCCCTGGCAAGTAATGGGATGTAGTGTTATAAATGTCCTCTTTTGCTTATTCCCTTCCTCTTCTTTATTCTCCTTTCTCTCCAACCTTTTCTTCCTACATGTATTATTGATTTCCTACAATATGCTAGTAATTGCAACTGGATTTGAGGATGCCATGAACTAAAAGTAGATGTAACCACTTATAAAAACACTTGGCATTACCTATTAACTTTGAAATTGTGCATATCTTATGACCTGGATACTTCATTGGTAGTCACTTCTTACTACACGTACCTAGAAGCATTATAAGTATTTTCGTAACAGTACTGTTAATAATAGCCTAAAGTGGGCTGCATTCTAAATGTCATCTTCAGTGGAGTGAATAGATAATTTGGAATGTTTCAAACAGAAGAACACTATGCAGCAATGAAAATGAACAAAAACAACTACATATAACTATGGAGGAGTCTCATAAACATAGATCTGACCATGTGGGGTTTAGTTTCTGTGCCTTCCTAAATAGCATTGACATGATGACTGTGTACTTAGGAAGCTGATTTGGGGTGTTATGGAGTATAGAGACTCAATGTTGGAGACAGTGGCCCCCAGGGGAAGCAGTTGCTGTGGTGCTCTAGAGAGAAAGTGTTGTGCGAAACCCAGGGAGTAGCAGTAGCCAGGAAGAAAATGGCATGGATGGATGGAGGGTCATTAGAGGTGAAATGAACAAAGTCTGGTGACTGATTGGATATTTGGGTTGATCACATAGAGAACCATGAAGCATGATGCTGAGATTTCTAATCTCAGGGGCCAGTGGTTGGATATATCATTAAGATCAGAGGAGAACTTGGGTTTTGCAGTAGTAGATAATGAACCTGTGTGACATCAAACTGTATGATCTTGGGTACTTTATTTTAAACTTCTTTTTATTGCAGTTTATGTATAAAGAGAGAAGTAACTTTCCAAACATAACAGTCTTGAAGATAGTATATTATCTAGTATATGAAATACACTGTGACTATACACTTTCTTCAGAAGGAAGTATGATTCTCAGTACATAGCATCATAAATGCATTGCAGTGGTCTCCCTAGGGTTGACAGGTGTGAAAGCCAGGTGCAGGGAGACTGAATTATCTTTAGGTCTCTTGAGCGGGACACCAGACACTTCAAGTGTGGGTGGGAAAAACATCTTAGGACAAAAGGCCTAACAAACTGAGGTTACATAGTGTGTGGAAAGGAAAGCTAAGGGGTGATTTAAGGAACTTTTCAATGTAAGACAAGCCCAGAAGTACCATGTGCTTTTGCTGGAAATGATTCTTGTACTTTGGTAGCACGGAGTCTTTTGAAAAACAGTGTACTGATATAAAATGATACACAAGGCCTTAATATTATTTGTCTGTAATTACCATTTTGCATTTTGTAGAAAATTTGTAAACCACTAAAACGATCATAATAAGTAAACAGCAGCTATAATTCTAATACCCACAGATTCTGTTTAACATTTCAGCTCTATCCATTCATCTGTTCATCCCTCTTTATTTCTATAGAGCTGAAATTAGACTGCATGTTGTTATGTAACCTACTGTGTTTTGTACAAGAGCTTAAGTAGAGGCTAATCCTAGTGAGTGGGATCTAGGTTAGCTATTTGTAGTAGGAAGGAAATGTCTGATGTGCTTTGTCAATGAATTATTGAGGGAGAATGCAACATTTTCTTGTCTGACAGTCTTAAAATATAATAGAATAAACTCTCATCTTGTTGATGACAAGGGCATGACCCCATTTTACTGCCATGTTATCCTCTGATATGTGGACAAACCTTGAGAGTGCCTTTCTAAGGGCTCATTTCTCCCAAAAGTGACAGAAAGAAATATTGGTAAGAATACGATGTAAGAGAATTTTATTAATCTCTCACCTACGCTTGCCTCGAGGACTAAAGAGTTCAGCTCTCCCCAGAGTGAGAGACTGTGCAACTTTTCATTTTTAAATATTAAAATCACTGTTAAATTCTACTCTATCTAATCCAGAATAAAGACGGGAAAGATTAGTGTCACTCTGATATAGTTTTACATGAGCAAATCATTTTAAATAGGCTTAAATCTAAGAAGCTGCTTAGACTAAAGGTATTTATGTCAGATTGGGTGGGATAACTCTGTGTGTGTGTGTGTGTGTGTGTGTGTGTGTGTGAGAGAGAGAGAGAGAGAGAGAGAGAGAGGGAGAGAGATTGGGGAGTTGGGACAAAAGGGCGGAAGGGGGTGGGAGAGTTTTGAAGGCTTCTTTTTACTGTGCACACGATCTAATTCTAGAGATTACTGCTGTTAGAGAGAAGTTCCAATCATAGCTTGCTGGATCCAGTGTTTTCTCTGTGTATCTTTTTGTGTGTCAGTGCACGTGCTTACATAAGCTTGTATCCCCATATGTGCAAAAACGCATACAGGAATGCGTGTCCCATATCCTTCCTATAGGGATGTAGGAAGGAAGGGAAAATACTTTCTTTGTTTATAGTGTTTTTGATTATCAAGCAATTAATTTATTTAACGAAAATTCATTGAGTTAAGTGTAAGCACTGTACTGAAAATGGGGGTTGGGGATTACCTAAAAACAGTAAGGATGAGCAAGATTTTTAGTCATTGGTGCACATATATTTGTTAATCTAGTCTGTTGCATGGTGTACACAGAAGATAAATCCTGGTTCCTTAAAAGGAAGCTTGCCATTTGCAATCTGGTCTCCATTTACCTTTTGATCTCATCTCTTGACATTTTTCACACCTGTCTTTTGCTCCAAACATTCCTGGGAAGATTATGGGAAGGAGGGCTGGGAGTTTGGCTCAGTGGCTTAAGTGCCTGCTTGGTGGCAGGCGTGAGGTTGTAAGTTTGACCCCTGGTACTGACAAAAAAAAAAATTATGCAAAGGACTTATCAAAATCTATACCTTGTAGTAGCCATTTTCAGATAACAGGGCTGTTCAAATGATCTCTCTTGTTTTATGCCTTCTTGCCTGAGTCTTTGTGATTTTTCTCCTGGTGGAATTCTTTGCCTCTGTTTGCTGACACTCACCCCCTTGTCTGTTTGTGTTTCCCATTAGACAGTGGTATCTTTGAGAACAGAGATCATCTCCTTCCCTATGTCTTCCAGCACTCAGTATAGTTCTTAGCATATAGCAGCCACGCAGTCAGTGTATTGAAATGACTGGATGAGTCAAAGTTAAATGCAATCCAAATTGCTAGTAGTGATGAATACATTTAGTTTTTGAGAAAATCAATGTCTTTTTCATTTTTAAAGGGTAGTTTCACTGAATGCTTGGTTTGTAATGTATTCTTTTTAACATTTTGAATGTAACAACCCATTCTCCTTCTGGTGTGCAAAGTTTCTGCTGAAAAATCTGAAAACTTTACAGAAGCTCCCTTGTATATGGTGAGCTGCTTTTCTTTCGCTGCTTCTGTAAGCTCTGTTACTTTTAACAATCTGATTATAATGTGTCTCGGTGTGAAACTTTTTAGATATATCCTCACTGGAGTTTGTTGTGCTTTTAAAGTTGTATGCTCATTTTCTTTTTCAAATTTGGGAAATTTTTGGCCTTTTTTTTTTTTTGGTAAGCTTTTGATCCTATTCTTATTCATTTCTCCTTCTAATCCCATATTGTATTCATTTACCCATTTGCTGATAGTCCCTACATCCTTTAGGCTCTTGTCACTTTTCCTTTTTGCTCTTCTGACTCAATAATTTCAAGTGACCTATCTTCAAGTTTGCCGATTTCTTTCTTCTGCTTGATCAAGTTTGCTGTTGAAACTCCTGGTCAGTTTTTCAGTTCTTGAATTCTTCACCTCCTGATTTTTTTTGGCAAAGTTTCTGTTTCTTGATATTCTAATTTTGTTCATGCATCATTTTCCTGATTTGACTCAGGTGCATATCTATATTGTCTTGTAGCTCATTGAGCATTCCTTAAAATGATTATTTAAATTATTTTTGGGGTAATTTGTAGATGTCTGTTTCTTTAGGATCAGTTTCTAGACTCTAGGATCTAGCGATTATTTGCTTCTTTGATTAGGCCATGTTTCCTTGCTTCACTGTATACTTTATGATGTTTTGTTGAGATCTGATCATATCAAAATAATAGCCATATCTCCCAGACTTCATAGATTGGCTTTGTACAAGACAATTACCCTTGCTGGAGAGTCTGGGGCTTTCTCTAACCTTTTGAGAGAATAAGCTTTTTCTGGATTTGTGTATCTAATTTCCCAGCTACAGGGCTCTGCTGCTATTTCCCAAAGCCCACAATTGCTTGTTCCCTTTGGATCTGTCTGTGGTACTGCAGCCTTTCAAGTGCTGTCACAGGTGACCGTGTTTGTTTTTTATTTTCAAGGCCATCAGGCATCCAATGTGTACTGCTGTTCCCTTCAGTGCCCCGAGTCACACCTTAGGTAACGCTTTGTAAGATGAGGGTGTTGGATACACATTTAGCTCTTCCCTTTTTCTCCAGAGACAGAAACTAAGGGTTGGCAACTTTGTCCTGATTGTGCTTACGCTGGGTGGTAGGGGCTGTCACAGAGGAATGCAGTGAACTTTCTTGTCTGCTCTGATGTAGCTCTTCTTGGCTTTCTACCCATGTGGCATGCAGCCTTCACTTCATTGGTTTCTGAAGTTCTCACGGAAAGTTTGGTTCACATATTATTAAGTCAGTGTCTCTATGGGGAATGAGGGCTTGTGGTTTCCTGTTGAGCCATCTTACTTATGTCACTCTCATGTTTAGTCCATATCTGTTTTATGAGGTGATATTGGTAGAACTTTGATAATTAAAATCAGTAGAGATGGCAGCAGGTCTATTCTCTCTCACCTGCCTCTGTCTGGTTGATGGTTAAATAAACCCTTCCAGATTTCTGGCTACCTAGTCTCTGCCTTTATCTGTCTCTTGTTAGTACCTGTGGCTAACATTTAGTAAATGCTTAGATTTGTCAGTCACTCTTCATGTCTCTGTTATATGCACTAGTTCACTTGTCTGACTAGCTGTGAAAGGAAGGTACTATGATTGTCCTCATTTTACCTGTGAGAAAACTGAGTTACAGAGAGTTTGAATAATTTACCCACGGTCGTGCTGCTGATAATTGTCTGAGACTCAGTTTTTAAATAGGCATTTTGCAGCATGAAGTGAATATGTTTAAATTTCAGTGTCTGTTGTTTACCTGAAGTAAGTCAACTTGGAACAGAATCCTTTATTGCAACAGTTACTCAATTCTTTTGGATATTATTTTGTGTGATTATAAGCAGTAATTATGCTGCTGGAAATGTCTGAAGTTTACATATCCAAATATAGCATGACATCAAGGATATATTTTTGTGTGTTTGTTCATTTTCTTTTAGGACAGAATTCATTCAAAGAGGCAGGATTTCAATCACAGGGGTTGGATTTCTCAACTATATTTTGGAAACTTTTGCCAGCACTTTCTTAAGACAGGGAGCCCAGAAGGTAAGCTTTTTCCACTTTGAACCTACATTCATTTTAAGAAACCATGTGGAGTCCAGTAGGGTAGTGAATAAAACACAATGGAAGAAAAGGTCATGAACATTCGTAATGAGAAAAAATACTGTTAATAAACAAGTATAACAAAAAAAGTATTACTCTTCATAATTATTTCAGAAATCCTAATTGAAGTAAAACTGAAGTACTAATTCAGGCACATTACCTTAAAAATAAGCCAGTGAAGAATATGTGACATTATGGAAAATATTTATAGTCCGGTTAAGAGAAATAATCAGAAAGAATATTTACAATATATATGACAACTATTTAATAAAAATTATAACAATAGCGAATATTTATTGAGCACTGATGATGTGCCACTGACTGTTATAAAATTTTGTAATTTTTTATCTCATTTGATTCTCACAAACCTTTGAAAGAGCTATCATTGTCTATATGTACAGAGAATGGAATCTGAAGTGTCCATTTTTAGTTTTTACACTGTGCTCTTGAGGGACTTAGGCTTCCATAAAGGTGTTTTGGAGACCACTCTGGAGTTTTAAGGCTCTCTGTGCCCTGTTTAAGTTGATCTGTTTTGTTTTTGTCTTTAACCTGTTTTATATGGTACCATACATGACATTTATATATACTGTTTTTCTGGCCTTCCTAGTATTCCTTTGCAAACACTTCTAGGACAAAATTCATTCTTGTATGCATCTTCATATGCCTATTGCTGGGTGGATTATAAAGCAGGTATTCCAAAGTGTTTTATTGTCATGATCATTCATTGTGATGGTGATCTGGGAATCATACTCACTTATTTCCAGAGTTTACTTAGAACATAGGCATATGTTACCTCATTTTGTTTTGTGGATAAAGTTAATGGTTGCTCTAATGAACTGTGCAGTTGACTCTTCTTTTTATTTTTGCAAGTTCAGGTTCAACAATGAACCTGGAGCAGGAAGCATCAGTCTGGGGTAATAAGGGTGATAAATGAGTATTTGACACTGTTCCATACACCACAGACACCACTGAGGTTGATGATGGGTACTTGACCCATTTGAGGTGGTTCCTGGCTCGTATCTTTAAACCTGGGCTTGATGTAACCTTAACACACTGGTGTCACCTTAACACACTGGAACACTATTTCTTTTTTTTTTATATCACGTTTATATACATTTATAAAAGTCCCTGTGTTCTGCAAAATTGCAGTCTAAAAGAATAATAATCATTTCCTTGTCCCTGTTTGAGTTGATGACTTTCTTATCCTATAAATCCTGAATTGAAAAAAATAATAGTGATTGAGTATGATTTTTCACATTAGGTCTATTAACCAGAAGAATGGAATTCTTGTTTTGGGAGGGATAATATTTAGCTGAATGAGGGTTCAAAGTTACTGTTCCCTAGAATCAAATTGATTACAAATACTCATTTGCAAAAACTGTTCTTATCTTATGGGCCTTATTAAAATGGATGGTGGACTAGATTTGACCTGTGGACTATAGTTTTCCAACTCCTGCTTAGATAAATAAACATTGTTCAGTAAACCCAAGTGAGTCTGTTTTTGATCTGCTGATCAGTCTGAGCCTGTTATTCTTCTTTTTTTTTTTTTTAGAGACAGGGTCTTCCTCTGTAGTTCAGGCTGACCTGGAATCACTGTGTAGCTCAAGCTGGCCTCAAACTCGTGGCAACTGTCCTGCCTCAGCCTCCTGAGTGCTAGGATTACAGGCATGCACCACCACACCCAGCTTGTTACTTTGAATCATACTGTGGTTGTGTATTTTAATCCTGTGAGATGCAGAAGGTGAATTTTTTATTCCTTTTTTAAATGAAAATTTACTTGAAGCGATAAATTCAACCAATATGTCAGAACTGCCTGCTCCTTTTCCTACCTACAAATTGTTTAGCACTTGCTTTGTGCTAGGTGCTGTGCTTTGTGGGCTAAATGGATTTACTGAAGGCAGCAGAATTAGTAAAACAGGAGTCTGAACTCAAACCTCCCTCTTTTGATAGGAAGGCTTACTTCTTGCTACTCTACTTATTGTGTAGCCCTCCTATGAATCAAATGGAATCCTTACCTTCTAAGCATCATAAACTCCACAAATGCTGATGGGTATTAGACAAATTTGTGTTATGGTCTTACTCAGGTTGTGCTTATTAGGGTTCTTCGGTTGCAAGTAAGTGCTGGAGGCCAGCTCTTTGTAAGGGTACAGCGGTGGCGCTGGTGGCAGGCTTCAGAAAGGTCTGCTCTGGCAGCCAGAAGCTGCCAAACACCCACATAGTATACCTTCTTTAGCTTTTGTCTGCAAAGCTATGTGTCTGTTTTTTTTGCTCTCCAGGCTGTGTACGGGGATGTGGATCTTTACTGTCCAAGTATACATATTTTACAGTTCTGGCCAACAAAAAGATTGTCTTCTTAGGTCTCCTTTTTTCCCCGAATTCTCTAGAGAGGGCTTTTGTTGGCCTTCCATATGTCAAGCACGGACAGGAGGGTAAAAGGTTGTGCACATGTGACTCATCCTTGGCCGTGACCATGTGGATCAGGATTGAGGTCACTTCTTAGAGAAAGGACTGGGAGGAAGGCCTGTGCTCCCAAAGGCCTTGGGGGAAGAACTGGGATTGTAACTCAGCACTAGATCACTCATCTGTCATGGGAGGGGCTCTGGGTTCAATCTCCAGTAGTAGTAAAAAAAAAAAATCATTTTAGGCCTGGGACTCAGTGGTAGAGCACTTGTCTAGTGTGCTTGGAGCCATGGATTTGATTCCCAGAATCACCATCACTTAAAATAAAAGTCTCTAATCATTTTTGGAATAGTCTCAAGTAGATTCTATGTCTGTTGATGGCAGAGAGTTTTACTAATTTTAATCCAGATTCCTGTAGCACTAATAATGATTTGGACAGTGCTCTGTATATCTATGTGGAAAGAATTACAGAGCAATAGAGTGCACCGTGAAGTCTAAAGCTGGTTTCTGATGAATATGAAGCCAAAAAAAAAAAAGTGACTTGTAAGTTTTTAAACTGATGAACTTGTGACTTTATTCTTTTTTTTTTTTTTTTTTATTATGCTCAAAAGTAAGAATGCAGTTTTCGTGCTGGCTTTTCCCTTTTCTGACTTTACTTTTTCTTTCTTAAAGAGGCTATGTTTAATTAGCTTCTCAATTTTAGGAGCCACTCATGCTTAAGTGTCTTTTGCCTTTTATCTAAGTGGTGATGTTTTCAGGTATCAACCTGATTTCCTGCTAAACCTTCACAGCTGAGCCTGCATAAATGGCTTCTGTGGAAGTCCCCATGAGAGTGTTTTAGGTGACTTTATTTTCACTTTTGGACTTTATTCCTGAGGCTGTTTAGTAGTGGTAAAGGTGGGATCTGATATCTTACTTTTTTTCTAGTAAAAGCAAAACTAGGCACTTACAAACTTCATATCTCTGTGTTTGTAAATTAAAATCTAGACCTAGATATGGATCCCAGGTTGAGGTCACTTGTGTTTGTGTGCCTCCAGGGCTTGTTCAATTGCTTTTTTCTTTCCCTCACAACTCTGAGACAGCTTGCAATTTTGCGGCCTTTGTGGCACACATGCTGACTTTCCAGCACTGCTCTGAACCCAGCTTCGTCTTGGGCTGGAAGCAGTGTGTGTCCTGTGGGGCTGGGGGGTGGGGTGGAGATTTCCCTTTGGGTGTCAAACCAGCAGATGAGCCCTTGAAACAGAAGCACTTCTGAACTGACAGCCTGCTGAGCTCTCTTCCGTCACCTTTGTGGCCTGGCACACATCCTTTTGCTCCCATCCTAGGTTTGTTCATCTGCAGAATGGGGATATTAATGCATTCCTCCAGACGGTGTGAAAACTATGTTTCAAAGCTTTCAATACACTGAAGAGCACAGGTCAGATGTACAGGCTTTGCATACCTGTAATCTCAACTACTGGGGAGGCTGATGCAGGAGGATCATGAATTGCAGGCCGCCCTGGGCAACTTTGCAAGACCCTATGTCAAAAAAACCAAACCAAGCCAAACTAAACCAAACCAAATGGCTGGGAATATAGCTCACTGTGAAGGCTCTGGGTTATGCATACAGTACTACCAAAGGAAAAGTTCTCTTTGTTTTAAGACTTAAAAAAAAAAAAAATATATATATATATATATACTTTATATTTATGATTATATGTTTTTCTGCCAAAGTCATATGAACATAAGTAGTCTGCACAACTAGATTTTAAACACAAAACTTTAAATCTCCAAGCACTTTTTGGGTATCAGTTGTGTGCTAGGCATTGTTTCCAGGAGCGTGCGGGAGACATGAGAATAAAGCATCTGAGACAGAGACTTACCTTATACAGCTTTAATTGAGGGGCGTTTAGCTCAGTGTAGAAAACATAAAAGATAATGAATAAACATCTACTGATGTTGAAAATTTATTGAGCCTTGCTTGCTGTTCAGTGCTTAGCACCATGATCAGCACTGAAGAGGATATTAAAATAACAGCTAGTGCTTGTCAAGGCTTAGTGAATGGCAAGCGTGGTGTTCGGCATGCGTTGCCCTCTCTGCTTTTCTCAACAACTCACTGGGACAGAAATTGCCATTCTTGTCTTGTGTATAGAGAAACTGAGGTCCTAAGTAACAAAGCAGTTTCTCAAGGTCACAGAATTGGATAGGGTTGACTGTGGAATTTGAACGGAAACCTGACTCCAGCGTGTGGTCTTGGTCACCACACCATGTGGTCACATCTGTGATCTCCTGCCCACTTGTGGATGTGTGTGTGTGATACAGCTAGAAGCAGGTGATATGGTGCATTCAGTAAGGAGGATAGAGTGCAAAAATAGGGAATGTGGTTACACTATAAGGACTTAGAAGAAACCAGAGGAGTGAGGGCTGTTCTGCTTGAAAGGGCTGTCGAGTGACTAGGGAATGTCACTTGTCTGTTCAGAGCCCACACCTGTGTTATGCCAGAGGGCTGTGCTTGCTGAGGGTGGACATAAGTGGCATTTGTGTCATTTTTCTATGGTAGCATAACCTTTTCTTTCTTTTTTCTTTCCCATGTGCCAGAGATGTGTTGAGCTCTTGCTTTGTAAGTAATTTATATTAAGAAAGGATATTAAAAGTTTTTATTGTGGTGAAATTCATACAACAAAAAATTTATTACTTTAACCATTTTGAAGGGTAGAGTTCAGTGGTGGTAATTATCCTCACAGTGTTGTGTATCACACTGTTCACCTGCAGAACATTTTTATTTTCCCAAACAGGAACTCGGTGTTTGAACAATAACCCCTCATTCCCTTCATTTCCCAGCTCCTGCTAACCACCATTCTACTTTTAGTCTATGAATTTGACTAGTTTAGGTTCTTCATATAATTGGAATCATACAGTAGTACACCGCTTGTCTTTTTGTGGCTACCTTAGTTTACTTAGCATGTTTTTAAGGCTCGTCCATTTGCAACATGTGTCAGATTTTCCTCATCTTTTAAGGCTAAATAATATTTCATATTAAGTGTATACCATGTTTTGTTTGTCTGATCATCCACGAATGGATGGCTGGGTTGCTTTTGCCTTTGGCTATTTATTGTAAATGCTGCTGAGAATATGGGTGTATAAATACTTGTTTGAGTCTCTGATTTCAATTCTTTCTAGGAGTAAAATTGCTGGATTCTGTAATAATTGCATGTTAGTGTCTTGAGGAGTCACTTCATAGATTTTTAAGTAAATTTATAATCAACAAACTATAATGGAATATCTTTATGATGTAGAGTGTAATATTATGATGTATGTATACAATGTAGATTGATTTAATCAAATTAATTAACATAGCCATCACATCACATACGGATCATTTTTTGTGGTGACAGCATTTGAAATTTATTATCAGCAATTAATAATGGATGATTATTAAGTATAGTCATTATGCTATGCAGTAGATATCAGTACTTACTCCTCTTGTCTCACATTGACTTCGTACTCTTTTTCCAACATCTCTCCCATCATGCATACCACACTCCACTATTCCACTCTCAACTTCGAGTTAGATTTCTGTAGATTTTATATGTAAGTTGAATTATGTGGCACTTGGCTTATTTCACTTAGCATAGTGTTGTGGTTTGTATCTAGATGAACCCCCAAAGCCTCATGTGCTCGTATGTGGGGCTTTTGGGAGATGATCAGAACATAGGGATGTGATGCTCATCACTGGTTTATTGATAATTGTTATTGGGGAGATGAAGACTAGGGGAGGAGGTGGGTCACTGTGGGGTGTGACTTAGAAGGATCTATCTCCCTCCCCCCACCCTTGATCTCTGCTTCCACCACCTTGTCACTTTCATGAGCTGTTTCTCCTCTGCCATGCCCCACTGCCACACTGTCCTGCCTTGGAGCTAGCTGACTGTGGACCCAAACCTCTATAAACTGTGAGCTATAATAAACCTTTCCTTGTGGGTGTTGGGTATTGTATCTCAGCCATGAGAGAAGTCATTGAGACATACGGTCTCCTCTAGATTCCTCCGGGTAGTCAGAAATACCAGAATTTCCTTCAGATGGCAGTTAGGGTAGCGTTACAATTTGGTTGGCTTTGGAATCTGTAGGTGTGTCTGGTGGGTTCGTAGGTCCGTGTCTGGTCCCTCATCTCTTCTGCTCTGGCGCTGTTCCCATGCTCTGCTTCCCCACCACCATGAACTAAGCTGCGTTGCTGTGTTTTCTTTTGAAATAGATAATTTGAACATCGCTTGGGTTTGCTCAACCTGCTCCCTTATGTTAGGGTCAGGTTCTTGCTCCTTATTTTGTCAGTTAAGCCAGTTTATAGACTTTGAATATGACTGAGGAATTTTGAGTGTGATGTGTCTGGTAGGAAAGGAGTGTAAATTTAACCAAGGAATGCTATTATGGCTTATGCGTATCTAGATATTTCTCCAAAACCTCATGCCATCATAGGCTGTGTGATGCTGGGATTAATGGTATGATGCTAGGATTAAGGGTGCCCCACCCTGGGTATGAGTGCTACCTGCCCTGAGGGTATGTAGCCTGGATAGAATTTAAGGGACAAAGAGAGGGCTGCTGGCATCACTTGCTGCTTGCTGCTTGCTTCTTCATTGCTGACTGCGTTCTGCCTGCCCTGCCATGACTGTTTCTCCTCTCTGATGGCTCTCTGCAGTGCCACACGGCCTTGGAGCCAGCTGACTATGGAATGAAACCTCTATCAACTGTGAGCAGAAATAAACCTTTTCTTTTAACTTTGTGTGTCAGGTATTTTGTCTAGGCAATGAGTAAAAGTAACTAAGACAAATACAGATGTAGGTTGCCTTGGGTAACTTCAGCTAGGTTTGGGAAGTTGCTGTCTTTTTTTCTTTTTCCTTTATTTTTTGTTAGTACATATTTGTCATACATGCTGATTACATCCATCATAGAGACTTTGTGCCTGTACATAATATATCTTAATTCTTCTTTTTTTCCTCATTTTCCTCCCTTCCCATCAACCTTTCTTCCCTTCTCATTTACAAAAGCTTTGTTTGCATTTTTTTCCTGCCATTCTCTTTATTCTTTTCCCATCCTTCCCTTTTCTCTCTACCCTCCATTGTTCCCCTTCCCATTCAAACATTTTGTTCCTACCTTCCAATTCTGTCTTTCATTATGCTCCTTATTTACCCTTTGGATTCCTCGCATAATAGAAACAATGTGATATTTAAACTTGTGCTGTTTTAAACATGGGTATTCATGTATCACTGTGGTATGGTACTTTTAACTCTTTCAAGAAGATTCTAGAAGGGGGGTGCTGGGTCAAATGGAACTTTTACCTTTTTGAGGAATCTCCATACTGATTGCCATGACGGATATATCAGTCCCATCATCAATGGAGAAGAACTCCTTTTACTTCACTGCCTCACCAGCATTTGTTATGGATTGATTTCTAGAGGATAGCCATTCTTTCTGGAGTGAGATGGAATCTCAGTGTTGTTTTAATTTACATTTCTCGACTGACCAGTGATGGTGAGCATTTTTTTTCATGTATTTATTAGCTCTTATACTTCATCATCTGAGAAGTGTCTATTCATTTCAGATGCCCATTTTTGGAGTGGGTCTTTAAACTTGGTGGGTCTGAGTTTTTCGAGCTCTTTATGTATTCTAGATGTTAGTCCTTTGTCTGAAGAGTAGCTAGTAAAAATTTTTTCCCACTCTGAGTTGTTTCTTCTCTCTGTTGGTGGTTTCTTTTGTTGTGTAAAAACTTTTTTATTTGATGTGGTCCCTGTAGTTGATTCTTTGTAATATTTCCTGTGTAGTTGGGGGTTTGTTCATAAAGTCTTTGCCTATATCTGTATCTTTTAGAGTTTTGCCTATTCTGTCTTCCATCAGATTATGTGTTTCTGTTCTACTACCTGGCATCCATTTCAATTTTAGTTAAGTGCATGATGAGAGATATGGGTCTAGTTTTAATTTTGGCATAGGGAAAGCCAGTTTTTCCAGCACTGTTTATTAACAAGGTTAGCTTTCTTTCAGTGAATGTGTTTGGCTCCTTTGTCAAAGATAAGGTAGCTGTGTGTACTTGGAATTGTTTTTGTTTTTGTTTTTGTTTTTGTTTTGGTACCGGGGATCAAACTCATGACCTTGTGCTTGCCAGGCAGGTGCTTGTGCCCCTGAGCTAAATCCTCAGCCCTTAGAATTGTTTTGCATCTTCTGTTCTGTTCCATTGATCTTTGAGCCTGGTTTTTAGTTTTTTGTTTTGCCCGTACCATGCTGTTTTTAACATGGTAGTTTTGTAGTGTAACTTCAAGTCAAGGGCTGTGTTGTCTCTTGCATTGCCTTTGTTGCCCAGAATTGTTTTTGCTATTCTAGGTCTCTTCTGGTCATATGAATTTTAGTATTAATTCTCTCATTCTGTGACATATGCTGTTGGTACTTTGATTGAGATTGCATTAAATATGTATAACAGTTTTGGAAGAATGGCCATTTTCACTATATTGGTTTTACCTATCCAAGAACATATTTTTCCATTTTATGATATGCACTTTGATTTTCTTTTTCAGAGTACAGTAGTACCTTGGTTCACAAACTTAATTCTTTCTACAATTGTGGTCACAAACAAAATTGGACAAGAACTGATCAAATTTTCCCATAAGATCAACATTGAGCCTAACCACTGAATTTCGTTTGGCTCTCTTCCAATTTAGTTTGCAGCCAGAATCATGGAAAGAAATTAAGTTGGTGAACTGAGATTTCACTGTACTCTAGTTTTCAATGCTTAGGTCTTTCACTTCCTTTGTTAGATTGATTACTAAGTATTTCATTTTTCTTGATGCTATTGTGAAAGTTGTTTCTCTAAGTTTTCTTTCAGTGAATTTGTTATGTATGTACAGGAATGCTATTGGTTTTTGAGTGTTGACTTTGTTATCCTGCTATGCTGCCAAGTTTGGGTATTAATTATAGCTACCTTTGGTCAAGTTTTTGGAGTCTTCCACATAAGAGCATCATTTGATCTGCATGTAATGATAATTTAACTTCTTCCTTTCTGTCCTTATTACATTTATCTCTTTCTCTAGTCCAATTGCTATAGCTAACTAATGTTTCCAGAACTATGTTGAACAGCAGTAGTGATAGTGGCATCCTTGTCTTGTTACTGGTTTTATAGTGAAAACTCTTAGTTTTTGAACAGTTAGTATGGTGTTGGCTGTTGGATTGTCATTGATGGCTTTTATCAGATTGAGATAAAATCTTCTATTCTAACTTTCTCTGGGGTTTTTATCACGAATGGGTGTTTGGCTTTGTAACATGCTTTTTCTGTGTCTCTTGAGATGATCATCTGGTTTTTGCCATTGGTTCTGTTAATGTGGTACATTACATTTGTTGATTTGTGTATTAATCCAACCCTACATGCCTGGAATGGATCCTACTTGGTAATGGTGTATAATCTTTTTGATAATTTGCTGCATCATGTTTGCCAATATCTTATTGAGAACTTTTGCATCTATACTCATTAGGGAGACTGATCTGTAGTTCTCTTTTTTGGTTGGCTCTTTCTCTGGTTTTGTTCTTAGAGTAATGCTGGTTTCCAGGAATGAGTTTGGGAGTATTGCTTTCCTTTCAATTTCATGAAAGAGTCTGAGGAGTAATGGCGTTAGATTTTCTCTAAAGATCTTACAGAATTCAGCAGTGAATTGGTCAGGACCTGGTCTTTTCTTCGTTGGCAGTTTTTTTTTTTTTTTTTAAATTCTTCACTTTCATTGAATGATATGGGTTATTTTGAATTTTCAAATCTCCTTGATTCAGCTTAGGTAATTCATGTGTGTGTAGGAATCTGCCCATTTCTTTTGAGCTTTCCATCTTATATTATAGGTTCTCAAAGTAGGTATTGATGATCTGGATTTCTGAGGATCTATTGTCATTTTGCCTATTTCATTCCTAATTGCATGAATTTGGGTCTTTTCTTTCCTTGTTTTGCTAAGCTTGGCTAAAGGTTTGTCTATTTTATTTAATCTTTTGAAGAACCAACATTTCGATTCATCGAGTCTTTCTATTGTTTTCATAGTCTCCATTACATTACTTTCTGCACTGATCTTTATAATTTTCTCCCTTGTTTATGCTTTGGGTTTAATTTGCTCTTCTTTTTCTAGAAGCTTGAGGTTTAACATCAGGTTATTTCTTTGAATTTGCTCTTTTTTTATTTTTTAATTTTAAAAAGCAAAACAGAAAAAAGGATAGAAATGATATAGGATTTAAAAAAACAGTAGGAAATTTACACTAGTTAATATATTGCATGTTGTTATTGTTTAGGTTACAAGATCTAGGCACAAAAATGCTCTTTTTTTTGATGTGGGAATTCACTGCTGTAAATTTCCTTTGTAGGACTGCTTTGATTGGATCCCATGAGTTCTAATATGTTGTATTGGAATTATCATTTAATTGTAAAAACTCTAATTTCTTCTTTAATTTCATCTGTGAAATTGGTTGTCCAAGAGGGTATTATTTCATTTCCATGTATTTATGCAGTTTTTGTGGGTTTTTTTTTTGCCATTGATTTCCAATTTTATTGCACTATGATCTGATAATATACATGGGGTAATTTCAGTTTCTTTTCATTTACCTAAGCATGCTCTGTGAGCTAGTATGTGGTTCATTTAGGAGAACACATCATGTAGTGCTGAGAAGAATGTGTATTCTTATGTTGTGAGGTGAAACACTCTAGATATCTACTAAGTTCATTTATTCAAAGGTTTAGTTCAGCTGTGATATTTCTTTCTCATGACCTCATGCTTCCCAGGTGGGTGCTTATGTCATTGAGCTAAATCCCCAGCTGATATGTTTTTCTTTCTGCTTTTTTTTCTTTTCTTTTTTTTTGGTCTAGTTGATCAGTCTATTTGTGATAGTGGGGTATTGAGATCTTCCCATTATAACTGTATTAGTGTTTATCTGATTTTTCATATCCATTAATTTTTTTTTGTATATTTCAGTGCACTCATATTGGGTGCATATATATTTGATTATTATCTCTTCCTCTTGGATTGAGCTACTAACAAGTATGTAAGTGACCTTCTTTATCTATTCTGATCAGTCTTGGCTTGACATCTACTTTATTTACATATATAATAGCTACCTTTTTTTTCTGGGCTCCTGTCTCATGAAATACTGTTTTCTATCTGTCTTGATTACTTTTCACTCGCTGCTGGGACAAAACACCCGACACCCAAAATTAGGGAAGGAAAGGTTTATTTAGCTTACAGTTTTTGGAGGTTTCAGTCCATAATCAGCTGGCTCCAAGGCAGGGTGGCATGGCACAGGGGCAACACTTCAAGGCAGCAGCCCAGCAAAAGCAACCAGAGTAAAAGGGGGCAACAGCAAGCTTCTTCTCCTTTATGTTGTACACAGGACACCCCCATCCTCCAGGGTGGGTGTGGCATTCACAAATCTTGCCTTCCTTTGCACAGGATGAGGATATTTACAAAGTAAGAACCCTAGCTCCCTGCTGAGTCTCTCAGTTAAACTTCTGGCCTTCTCAAATTGACACAATGAACAGGTAACTGCTTGTGCTCTACACCCCAGGATGTAGAGCTGTTGAGTTACTTAACTAAGCTTCTAGACTTCTCAAGTTGACACAATGTATGAACCATAATATTATCTTTTAAGTTTCATCTATGAATTTCTTTTTGAGTTAAATGTGTTTCTTGTATGTAGCATATTGTTGTATCTTGTTTCTTGATCCATTCTGCTAGTGTGTTTCTTTTGATTGGTGAGTTGAGACCATTTACATTGACTTTTTTTTTTTTTTTTCAGTACTAAGGATCAAACTCACAACCTCATGCCTGCCAAGCAGGCACTTAAGTCACTGAGCCAATCTCCTGGCCCCTACATTGACAATTTTAACTGATAGGTATTGACATATCCATGTCATGTTATTTTCCTGTTGTTGGTTTCCATTCTTTCCCCTCTGTATAGTTGTTTGCCTGGTTTGGGAGATTTATTCTACTGGGATTCATGGAATTGTTGTCTTTTTTGTTTTTTCCAAGAATATCCTTCAGAACATTTTGGAGTGCTGGTTTGGTGGTTATGAATTTCTTCAAGTGTTCTTTATGATGGAAGTACCTTATTTCTCCATTGATTTTGAAAGATAATTTCATAGAGTACATCAGTTGGGTTGGAGGTTGTTTTCTTTTAAGGCTCAAAATACTTTATGCTGTCCTTGACTTAAGGATTTGTATTGAGAAATCTGTTGTGATTCTGATGGGCTTTCCTTTATAGGTGATTTATTTCCTTTTTCTAACAGCTTTTAATATTCTGTTCTTGTGTTTAATTTCTGGAATTTTGACTATTACATGTCTTGTGATTTTTTTCTGATTCTGGCTAATTGGATTTCTATATGCATTACTTATCTATATGTCAAATTCTTTTTCCATCCTTGGAAAGTTTTCTGCTATTTCTTTTATGTTCAGGTTTTTTTATGTACTGTGTGTTATCTTTTGATTTTTTGTTGATTTCTATTAATCTTAATGTTATTATTCTCTGATTCATCTAGTAGCTGCTAAGTTTATTATCCTAGTCTCTCGATGTTTTTAAGAAGTCTTTTACCTATTGATTGCCAACCACAAACCTGTCTTGTAGTTCTGATAGTCTGTCTTCACACTGGTTGATTCTGCCACACATTCTTTCAATAGTATTTTTAATATCCTGGATATCTGTTTGAATCTGTTTCATGGAATCCATTTTTTTTCCTGTGGCAAGAATTCATGGATTCTATCACTTTCCTTAGCTCCTCTATTTTTAAAACCTGTACATATTCTAGATTCACTAACCATGACCTCCATTATGGTAATCATCTCTTTAGTTATCTGTGTAATTATTTTTAGATTTCTTTTCCCAGTGTCTCATTCATCTGCTTTTTTACTTCTGCTGCTACCGTTTCAGAAAGTTCAGGTGAGTGACTTTTGATTTCTTCCACCTCACGGCCTTTTGGGTTTACCTTGGGTGAGCTGGAAGTCTGAGGTTACATCTTGTTTCCATCTCTTCTCATTTTCTGTTGTTTAAAAATTCTTCTGCATTGATGCTTGTAAATTGCTTATAGTAGGTAGCTTTATTGCTGCTATTGAGACTTCTTTAGGAAATGACTACTTTTAAGAGATGTTCTAGGTGTAGCTGGATTTTGGCTTTTGAGTCTACCTGCAAGATCCTGTCTATTCAGTTTATTAGGGATGAGAGGTTGCAGCCTATTAGGACCAGCACCCAGTTCTTTTTCTACTGGACTATGGTATTGTTTATTACGCTCAGACAATCTCAATACTGCACACAAAGAAAAGCAATTGAGTATAACAATTATATCACCTAGGCCAAAGTGATACAGTCAGTAATAACAATAGCATCAAATGCACTCTAGAAAATGATAAACTGATAACTGTTAATTTCCCACTCTTAACCATATAAATATACAAGATTTATAGCTATATAACAAAATCTGAAACAAATCTGAAAATTAGATACAGTAAATATTCCCTCAATAGAGTGTCTTTACCCTCAGAGGAGAAAATATAAAAGGGATAAGAGGATAAAATAGAGAAATAAAAGAAGAGAAAGAGATTAGAAGCAAGGCTGAAGGGCAAAGGAAGATTAGCCAAGCTTTGGTAAAATGGTGAAGCAGTCAGGAGGGAAAGAAATAAAGAAAAAGCAAAAAAGGGCAGAACAAGCAAGAAAGAAAAAAAGCAAATGAACAACAACAACAAGAAGATTCCTCTGTGATTTCAAGCTGTGATTATTTTTTGGGGTCCACACTGTTGTGATAGTATCCAGTTCAGGGTGTGTCTCTGCTGTCACTAGTAGACAAACGAAGTACACACAGTCTAGATCTGAGTTGGATGATCCCAGCAAGCCTCCAGTAGGATTATGGCTGAGTACTGGATAATCCCAGTAAACCTGCAGTAGGATTGGAAGCAGGGTGCCAGTTCTGGTGCTTTCAACACCACAGACGTTCAGGCTGATCCTGGCTTCTGGTCATGGGTTTGGAGACAACACTCTGGGTGTCTCGTGCTGGCCTGACCATGGCTCCCTGACCCTGGACATCTCCCACGGTTGTCCTTCACCCAGTCACTGTCAGATTTAAACACTGGCTGGCCTGAACTACATAATGCGAGCCTGCCTCAAAAAACTAGGGCCGGGAGTTTGGTTCAGTGGCTTATGTGCCTGCCTGGCAGGCACTGGGTTGTGAGTTTGATCCCAGGTGCCACAAAAAACAAAAACAAAAACAAAAACAAAGCCATTCCTCCTTCAACTTCAGGGATGGCACCCATACTTTGGACCTAAATAGTCCAACCAGATTAGCTAATGGTTCAGAAAATGCAGATGCTATCTGTAAATCAGTTGAATCCTGCCTCTGGAATACTGTGTGCTCTGCCTTCAATGAAATATCTTCGTAATTCACAGTCAGGACAACCAAAACAATGGAAATTTAATTTAACTTACAGAATAGGTCAACAATTTTATGCCCTCTTGTAAATAAAATGATTAATAAATGTGTAGGTATACTGCAGAAGTTTTTAATAAATAAAAAGTGAGTGTTGTGAGATGTAGCTGACCTTCACCAAGCTCTAATATCACTAATTCTTCATACGTACCAAAAAGAACTTAGCTGTTCATACAACTTGGAATACAAACTGGCTCAGTTCAGTGTGGCAGGCAGTTCCTGACATGGCTCCTACTGATCCCTACCCCCTAGTATTCACGTCCTTGTATAAATTTCCATTGCGTGGTGGCTGCATCTTTGACTAGCTTTTAATGAACAGAATAGAGAAAATGAAAGAGATACTACTTCTGTGATTCAATTCCCCCAAAATTGTGACATTTCACCTTGCTAACATTCTCTTGCCCTCTCTCTCACTCACTCACATCCATGATGTCTGATACTCTCATAGAGAAGCAACATGGCAAGAAACCATAGTCGGCTACATGAGTCCTACCAGAAACAACTTAAGTGAATCTGAAATTGAATCTTCCCACTGAGCCTTCAGATGAGTTTGCAGCCCCAGCCAACACTTTGATTACCTCCTTATGAGACCCTGAAGTAGACCCTGGGTACAAATAAGCTGTACCCAGACTCTTGAGCCACCAAAACAGACATAAAATAAATGTGTGTTGTTAAGCTAAAAATTTGGGATAATTTGTTACACAGTAGTAAATAACCAATACAGTTAGTCTGCTTTTTGCATGCAACCAAACGGTAGCCAGAGTTTTTCAAATGCCCTTTTAGACTACCTTTATACTATCTCTACATTTTTCTTCAATCTCAAGGAATTATTTTCCTTTAGCAAGATGGATTTTTGTAAGGCTAAAATGGCATACAAACCCCTCGCCAAAAAAGAATATGTTAGATTCTTGAACTGTAGCATGTCTAGGCCAGACCTTCTTTAGAGCAATGTTCAAATTACTTAACTTGCTCACATTGTTTAAATGACAAATATTTCACACACTGTTATATTCAATCTCTCTTTGCTTCAGCCTTCTGATCAACACAGTAAGAATAATGATGGAACTAATAATGAGGCCTTGCTAGGAGAGCGGCTAAAATAACGAAGTATTTTATCACATCTGTGTTTTTCTGGATCAACCGGTTGCTTATGGCTGGGTGGGGTTGGGAAGAAGGGTTGGCTCTTCTTGTTTCCCAGCCCGTGTGCTGGAAGGGGTGGCATCTGGCTCTCCCCGCAGCAACCTGCATATGGTGCTGATTTTTAGGCCTCCCTTGGTGACTTCTTATTCTCTTCCCTGCTCCAGCCCTTCTTATGCTGTGTTATATTGGCCCAGCTGCTCTTTCCTTAACTGAATTGAACATCACAGGTACACACATGCATGACTAGACATTTCAAAATTCAAAAATCAGAGACACAGGAAAAGAGCAAATAAAATCATTATTCGACAGAATAAATAAAAGTTACGAATATGTCATGAGGACAACAATGTAATAGTATGTTGACTATATACTAGAGACTGCTTGTTCATGTGAATTCTTTTAACGTGCGTTACATTACTTGAACTACTTGAAAGAACTGATGCAATGTGTTTTCTCTCCACTTCCGGAGGGTTTATTTCCCAGTTCTAAATTTACCTCTGCTGATAATACTTTTTAATCCCACTGTTGAGTGCTCAAGTAGATTGATGTAGTTGATATTTATTCATCAGATGGCCAGAGAATATTACCAAGAATTCTAAATTTTAACAACTTATTTCTAGATAAGTTAAGTCATTATAGCTGCAGACCCCAACTTTCAGGTCTGCTCATACTTTTGCCTCTAGAGTTTTAGTCTTATGAAACAATCTTTGCAGGGAAAACATCTAGGAGAAAATGAGTATTGTGTGAGAAATGATAGTTTTTGTTTCTTCCACTGAGTTTAAATCAGTGCCTTTACCTTGACTGCGAAGCCTAGGAGTCCAAAAATTCCTTGATGCCTCATTTGAATTCGTCTGGGTTGTAATAGACTTCACTCAATGGTACAGCTTTTGGGAATCCCTTAAGTCAGCCAGCTGAAATTGTGGGACATGCCTTCTCTGAAATTAGATGAAGACTGGGAAGTAAACTCTGGCCTGAAATGACAGAAAGTGATTTCCTAAACTCCAGATGTGTTGGTGTCATTATGTGTGTGGTGATGGAGAAAGTGCATCTCCATGCTTTGTTGTGAGGAATTTGCCAACCTAACCAGGATTCGGGATCCTGGACTCTTCCCCCTGACTTGACAGCTTTCTAAAGGCAAAGTTGCTTGTTTTAGTTGCTCTGAGATTTGCTGTCATTTTCGGTAAAATTGAGTTGGACTAGGTAAGTCATTTTCAACTCTGAAATGGAATGATTTTTTAATCCTCTCTTCCTTTCTCCCACTCTCTAAATACCAAGACTTTTTGTTTGTCTTTTAGCCTGCCTAGTAATAGATGTGTTGGTTTATTTTTAATCCATGCCTTCTATAAATACACTGTTCTGGAAACTCTGGGGAAGAGCAGATAAAATGATAACAGCAACTATAATTTAATGAATGTTCATTGTAAGACAAAAAGCTCTATGGTTTTGCAAACATTTAGTCCTCCTAGTAACCTGAAAAAAAGACTGTTGTTCCCACTTTCCCATTTTACAGATGAGGAAATGGAGGCACACAAAGGTTAAATTACTTTCACAAAGTCATCAGCCAGGGAGTGGCAAAGCTGGATTTTCAATCCAGGTGATCCTATCTCAGAGCATACTCCAACTACTGTTCTCTTTGAAGCTGCTGTGAAGGACAGAATCTTTTCTCCAAAGAGCTTAGTTGAAGAGACAAGACAAATACCTAACGCATCTCCATCGACATGAGTTGTAAGCGTGACCTTGACGTGTAGACACTTGTTAGACTGTAGAGAAAGTGACCTTGTCTTCCTAAAACTTTTCGTGATGCTTGCTTTTCTAATTGCTCCTCTGCTCTCATTACCAACCAGCTATCTAGAGATCTGGGAACTGTGTCCTTCCCACTATGCTAGATGGAATTTGCCACCAATATATTAGTTTTCTGAGCCTGTTCTATCACTCTGTTAAAGACAGTGAAAAAGGAAAAGGAATTTGTGACTACTATAAATCTTCACCTTCCTTGTATAAAGCTAAGACAGGCCCAGAATTGAAAACTGAAACAGTTCTGGCCAACCTGCATTGCAATACCAAAAAAGAAAAAAATGGGACCTGTTTGCACATTGGGTAGACTAAGCGTATTTGAAATAAAAATCTGTTGTGGATCAAAAATATTGCTTGTAGAATTAGGCTTGGAATCTAGCCTGGCTCTTTGTGCTAAATTAAGTCTCTTAGTTTGATCAAATAGACCAGGAAAATGTCATTCAGTTATCTCAGCTCAGGGCTTAATAAAAAATTCTGGATAGAGCTACTTGAATTGGAAAGGTAATTTCATTTCTCAGTGGTACACCCAGTAGTCAAACTGTAGTTGTGTGCTTAAGCCTTGCAGCATACTAATTAAACGCTCCTCCTGCTCTCTAACGTGTCCAGCTGTCCCTCTTGGTCAATTTTTCTCCTTGCCTATGGTGATGTTTTATCCTGAATCCTCACTCTGTGGTTGGACTTCATCTTCTGCTGGTCTGTCTGTTTTGTATGTGTGTGTGGGACATGGGCAGTGGGCGGAACCCTAGGAAAGTAATGGGAAGACCACAGTGTTTGTCTCTTGTTAGGGAAAAAAGCAGCGTTGTATTTGTGAACTCGGGCTAGCTAGAGTGATATTTCTTGGTCACTTTCAGTTTTTTTGAATCCCATTTGCTGTTTGGAATTTGATCTCTAGTCCTTGGCTAGCTGTCTTCCTTATATTCTCACTAAACTATTTTTCTTTGAATTTCTTCAGTGAAGAAAAATGGTGGTTTTTGCAGAGTTAATTAACTCCTTTCATATTGATTCCCAGATTAAGTGGAATTTCAAGGCTATAATTAAAATTTTTTCTTGATCAGTGGCCTTTAGTGGGATATAACTTTGGTTTTTTTTTAAAGATACTAACATTTGTTAGAACCTACTGGTTTTTCTGTTACTTGTTAATCATCTCACTCTGTTTTTGGAATGATTCAAATCTAAAGAAATTTTTATGTTCCTCCCAAAAGACACTTCTGATCTTTAAACAAAAAATTTAAACTTGTTTTTAAATGCTTTTGAATAGATACTTCACATAAATACTTGCAATTGTATTTTCAGTAGAGCTGTTTGTGTCCTCAACTTCTTTTGAAGCCAGCAGAATACCCTGTGATGACAAGCTGTGACCTTGGGCAAACCAATTAATTTTCTGTGCTTCATTTTCCTCACCTGTAAAATGAGGACAGTATTAGAACCTATGTTTTAGAGTACTTGTAAGGAGTAAATGAGTTATAGTCATAAAACGCTTAGGACAGGACTTGGCACACAGCAAATGATCAGTTGTTGTGTTATCATTAGAAATGAAAATTGAAGGATTTTAAAAGTAAAAACTCATTTTTCCCATTATGACATTATAGACTGATATTAGTGGTTGGATTCCACCCAGCCTAGGTTTAATTAAGTTGCAATACCTTCCTAAGAGGGCATGTGTGAACTAAACTTCTGTCCGGTTGAACTGTTACTTATACTGTCTCCCTTATGAGAATTACAGGAGATTATGTAAAGGAGTACTTAAATACCTTGGTTCATATTAAATACTCCATAAACGATCACTGTCTTTTTTTATTTTAAAGAGAAAAAAGATAAAAATAATGAAATAGAATTTCAAAACAGGTTAGTAGGACAGTTACAATAATTAATACATTGTGTATTGTTGTCTTCATAGTAGTTATTCAGAGTACAAGATGTAAGCATGATATCTTGTCCAAACAATATTAGCACAAACCTTTCTCTTTAATGAACTAAGAGAATCTAGCCATATAACTATCTTAACTATCTTGTGTATGCAAGATAGTTTTACCTTCGTTTCCCCCATCACAGTTCCATTTTTCTTTTGAACAGTTTCTTCCCAATTCACAATATCGCTTGTGCTTTTTGGATCCTATTTACTTGTTCAGTTTCTCACACTAGTGAGACAATACTGTGTTTACACATGCGAGTCTGATTTATTTTGCTTATGAGTATGGTCTCCAGTTGCATCCGAATTTACCTATGAAAGTCTCAGTCTTACTCTTCTTTATGATTGAGTAGTACTTCATTATATAAAAAAAACCACTTATTTTTCATCCATTCCTCTATTGATGGGCATTTGATTTAGCTATTACAAATTGTGCTGCTATAAACATGGGTGCACATATAACAGTGTGGTATGATATTTTTAATTCTTCTTGAAAGATACCCAAAAGGGGAATAACTGGGTCAAATGGAACCTCTAATCCTAGTTTTTGAGGAATCTCCACACTGATTTCCACAGTGGCTGCACCAGTTTACACTCCCACCAACCGTGGAGAAGGGTTCTTTTTTCTCCACAGCCCTGCCAGCATTTGTTATTGGTTATTTTTTGATGCTAGCCATTTTTTCTGGGATGAGATGGAATCTCAGTATTATTTTAATTTGCATCTCTGGAATGACCAATAGTGTTGGACATTTTTTCATATATTTATTGGCAAGTATGTCTTTGCCATTGTGTATTTATTTGCCATCTGAGAAGTGTATATTCATCTCAGATGCCCATTTTTGGATTAGGCCTTTGAATTTGGGGGGCCTGATTTTATTCAATTCTTTTTTTTTTGTTTGTTTGTTTTTTTGTACCAGGAATTGAACTCAGGACCTTGCACTGGCCAGGCAAGCACTTGTGCTGCTCAGCTATATCCCCAGCCCTCAATTCTTTGTATGTTCTAGATGTAAGTTCTTTGTCTGAGAGACAACCGGCTATAATTTTTTCCCACTCTGTGAGTTGTCTTTTCACTCTGTTGGTGATTTCTTTCGTTGTACAAAAGTTTTTTAATAAGGTGAGAGTCTATGTGTTATATTTCCCTTGCAGTCTGGGTTTTGTCCATGAAGTCTCTGCCTACACCTATATTTTTGCGATTTCTATCTATTTTTCTCTTTCAGTAAATTTAGTGTTTCTGTTTTAATATTTAGATCTTTGATCCATTTTGACTTTAGTTTAGTGTGTGGTGATAGACATGGGTCTGGTTTTAGTCTTTGGCTTGTGGAAAGCCAGTTTTTCCAGCACTGTTTATTAAAGAGGCTGTCTTTCTTCCAGTGAACATGTTTGGCCTCTTTGTCATAGATAAGGTGGCTAAGTGTGTTTGACATTGTGTGTGCATCTTCTCTTCTGTTCCATTGATCCTCAGGCCTGTTTTTTGGCCAGTACCATGCTGATTTTATCACAGTAGCTTTGTAGTATTCTTTCAGGTCTGGGATTATGATACCCCCCCGACTTGCCTTTGTTGCCTTTGTTCTTTTCTGGTTCCAAATGAATTTTAGGAATGTTTTCTGTAGATCTGTGAGGTATGCTAGTGGTATTTTGATTGGGATTGCTTTAAATCTCTATAGCAGTTTTGGGAGTATGGCCATTTTCACTATATTCATTCTTCCTATCCAAGATCAAGGAATATCTTTCCATTTTCTGATACCTCTTTGATCTCCTTTTTTAGGGTACTGCAATTTTCACTCTTTTATATCCTTTATTAGCTTGATTCTTAAGGATTTCATTTTTAGGTATTATTGTGAAGGGTGTGCTTTCCTAATTTCTTACTTTGTGAGTTTGTTGCTATTGTACATGAATGCTATTGATTTTTGAGTGTTGAATTTGTGTGCTGCTACACTACTGAATTTGGATATTACTGGAGTTTTTGGGGTCTTTTATATAGAGTATCATGTCATCTGCAAATAATGGAAATTTAACTTCTTCCTTTCCTATCTTTATTCCTTTTACTTTTTTTCTCTTATCTAATTGCTCTGACTAATGTTTCCAGAATTATACTGAATAGGAGTGGTGATAATGGACATCTTTGTCTTGTTCCTGATTTTAGAGTGAAATCTTTCAGTTTTTGCCCATTTAATATGTTAGCTATTGGTTTGTCATATGGCTTTTGTAAGATTGAGATAAAGATCAATTCCAATTTTCTGTAGGTTTTTTTTTTTTTTTTTTTTTTTTTTTTTTTTTTTTTTTTTTTTTTTTTTTTTTTTTTTTTTTTTTTTTTTTTTTTTTTTTTTTTTTTTTTTTTTGTCTTTTTGAGGCAGGGTCTTACTACACAGTTCGGGCTGACCTTGAACTCACTTTGTCCTCAGGCTGGTCTTGAACTTGCAACAATCCTCCTGCCTCAGCCTCTCGAGTGCTGGGATTAAAGGCACGTGCTACCACACCCAGCTTCGAGTGCTGGGATTACAGGCATGCACAATCACACCCAGCTCCTCTGTAGAGTTTTTATCATGAATTGGTGTTGAACTTTGTTAAGTGCATTTTCTGCATCTATTGAGATGATTGTGTGATTTTTTTTGTCTTCGATTCTGTCAATATAGTGTATTACATTTATTGACTTGCATGTGTTGAACCATCCTTGCATCACCAGGATGAATCCTACTTGGTCATGATGTATAATCTTCTTGATGATTTGCTGCATTGTTTGCCAGTATCCTATTAAGAACTTTTGCATCTATGTTCATTTGGGAGGTTGACCTGCAGTTTTCTTTTTGGTTGTGTTCTTTTCTGGTTTTAGAATCAGGGTAATGTTTGCTTCCAAGAGTGATGTTGGAAGTACTGCTTCTTTTTCAATTTCTTTAAAGAATTTCTGCATTAGAGACATTAGTTCTTCTCTAAATTTCTTGTAGAATTCAACACTGAATCCATCAGAGCCTGGCCTTTTCTTTATTGGTAAATTTTTTATTAAATTTTCGACTTCATTGGCTGATGTTGGGTTATTTAGAATTTTTATATCTTCTTGGTTTAGTTTTGGCAATTTGATTGAGTCTAGGAATTTGATAATTTCTTCTGTGTTTTCCATCTTATTAGAATATAGGTTCTCATAGTAGGTATTGTTGATCTCCTGAATTTCTGTGGAATATTTTGATTTTTCCCTTTTCATTCCTTATTGCTTGAATTTGTGTTTCTTTTTTCCTCTTTTTGATGAGGTTCACTAATGGTTTATCAATTGTATTTATTCTTTCAAAGAACCAAGTTTTCACTTCATTGATTTTTATTTTTTGTATTCCTTTCTTAGTCTCTATTGCATTAGTTTCTGCTCTCATCTTTATAGTTTCCTCCCTTGTATGATCTTTGGGTTTGTCCTTCTCTTCTTTTTCTAGAAGTTTGAAGTTGAACATCAGGTTGTTTATTTGAGCTCATTCTGTTTTCCTGATGTGTGAGTTTGTTGCTATAAATGTCCCTTGTAGGACTGCTTTCATTGCATCCCGTAAGTTTTGGTATGTTGTATTGGCATGGTCTTTTAATTATATATACTGTTCAATTTCATCTCTAATTTCCTCTGTGATCCATTGGTTGTTCAGAAGGGTGTTGTTTAATTTTCATGTGTTTATGTAGTTTTTGTGATTTCCTTTGTCATGATTTTTAGTTTC
>RJWM01021800.1:0-22196 GCA_004363535.1 Dasyprocta punctata
CTGCCTTTAAGACAGTTTAGTTTAAAAATGAGGTCGGGAGATGCGGCTCCCTCCCCTCCTTTTGTTCCTGCTCTCTTGGGTCTCTGTCGTTTTCCACTCAGTGATTCGGGCTTCCTTGCTCTGAGCGAGGAGCCACAGCCCATGAATCCCAGGGTGCCCACGCTCCTGTGGGGTGATCGCCTGCCTCTGTGGAGCCTCATTGCCGCCCGCTCCCAGGGACTTGTGTGGTCCTCCAAGACTGAGAGTCACAAACTGTACAGTCAGAAGAGCTCCTGGCAGGACTTGCAAAGGCTGCTGGCCTGTATCCGATAGCAAAAGTGACATCGGCCTCCTCTCTAAGCCTGAAGTAGGTATTTGGGGTAAATCATGCTTCAGTAGACCTCTTCAGCTTGTCTGTGCCAACTGGCAATTTTTCTAGCACCTTTACAATGCACATGCGCACTGAAGTTGCCCAACAAAAGCGTAGTAAGTGCTGTCATTCGGGCTGGCGGTGCAGCCCTGCCGCAGAGCCCTCGCCTAGTATGCATCAGAACCCAGGTTAATCCCCGCACCATAAACAAAACAAAACAAAACAGAACAGAACAGAACCACACTTGCCTTTACAGAGAAACTCAGACTCTCTCTGGCCAATTGTTTACACACGAGTTAACCTTCTATGCCTCCCTTTCCTCATCTGTGGCATGAAGGTGGCTTCCTCAGCCTCCTGCATTGCTATGAGGACCAAATAAGAAATAATGCAGCAATAACGCTTTGAAAAAGATAGCAATGAAGTCTATTATTTACATCAAGCCTCCAAAAAACTTTATCTCATTTGATCAGTGGAAACAAAATTTTTTTCCCTGCCTGAGCCTCATTTTATATAAACCTCTGCTAAAAGGTAGACGCCAATGCACTCTTTTCACACACAATTCTGCAGCCTCAAAGCCCAGTGATGCTGACACGCCAGACAAATACCCTGGAAGGTTAAAAATCTCAGCCTGAAGAAAACGGTTTGTCCAATTTACTAATCTTAATTAAGGTCCACCTGTGCTGGTCACTTACACTTTCAGAGCCGTAGTGAAGGCACAGGAAGTAAGGGTGCCGTTGTCCTAGGAGAAGCTGGTTTCAGATTCACAGCTGGAAAAGCGTCCACATCCGCATCCACCACCACTTTGTGAAAATGCGGGCACCCGGCAAATGGAGCTGAGAGAGGAGGATGAACCTGTCTCCAGGTCCTCAGGCTCCTTCACTTTCTGTTTTTTAGCCTAATTTATAAGGAACATATTAAATAAGGGTAACTGGCAATAATACCCCACCTAGGGGAACACATCTGTGATCCCAGCTACTCCAGAGGCTGAGGCAGGAGGATGCCAATTGTTATGGATTAAAAACTGGTGGTCAATTTAACACCAGCTGAATTACATCAGCATGGTGTTGAATAAAGATTCTCCATCTGAAGAAAGTTACCAGCATAAATAGAGACGTGGAAAAGAAGAGCGAGGCATTGTGAGTTTTCCTAAGTGTTGCTGTTTCAAGCTATTGGTTCTCCTGGAGGAGCTTGTCATGCTGGCTTCCCCAATGTGGATTCAGCCATTATCATCGGAGGAGCTCGGGACATCATCAGTGAGAGTGGCTGTGGTTCACCTTGCGGGAGCTCTGCTCCTCACATTTTGCATTGCTTCCTGGCTCCGGAGGGGAGGTTGTGTGCTGGAGAAGCTGTCACGCTGGGCTTCCTGACCTGTACTCCACTGTTCTCATCGTCGGAGAAGCACGGGACCTCGTCGCCGCTGAGGGTGGCTGTGGTACTTTTCAAGACAGCCCTGCTCCTTGTTTTGAGTGTGACTTCTTGGCTCCCATGTAGAACCCTCAACCCACTGCACAGCTCCTTCACCCCACTGGCATAGAGTTTCTAGTTCCACTGCTGACCTTTGGCCTTCCCAGCACAGAACCATAAAATAGACTGGTGTGAGTCCTTATTGTGGGCTCTTAGATTTCCAGTTGGATTTGTGGGAGACATTGTCATGGGCTCTGGGTCTTTAGCTGGACTCATGCAGGACACTGCTATGGGATCCAGGCCCTTATTTGAATATCCTGGGTCTTTAGTGTTGTGGACAGATTTTCCTGCACTTTCTTGTGTTTAACTCTGGGTGACCATCATAAAACAGTATTACAAATTCTGTGTCCTGTATGCAGTTGTTCTCCTTGTAACCCCTGACTACAACACCAATTTAGGGAGACTCTGTCCCAAAATAAAATTTTAAAATGACCGGGGATGTAGCTCAGTGGTAAAGAACTGCTGGGGTCAATCCCCAGTACCACAAAAAAGAAAAGGAATAACAGGTGATCTAATGCAACGTCAACTGAAAGGAAGATGGCAACTACATTGTCCTACAGCAAGTTAAGCAAAGACCAAAAGTGTTTCGTACATTGTCTAAAGGATTTCCCCCAGAACCTATCGTAGCCCTGCTAAGTTCTGAAAAGGGCTGGGTTTTAAATGTACCAGAGTATTTTTTGTTGTTGTTGTTGTTCTTCTTCTTCTTCTTCAATATTTGAAAGTATAATTCGATCTTTTTAATAGAATGTATATTTTAGAAGACAGATTATAAAGATCATCATCATTTTGGATATTTCCTATTCCTTTACAGACCCCAAAACCACAACAGTAACCATAAAAACAGTTAATAATTCTAAGGGGAGAGAGAGACAGAGACAGAGACAGAGAGACAGAGACGGAGACGGAGAGCTGACCGTCTGCCTCGGGCTCAGCACCAAAGACCCAGTCAGTGCTGCCATCTACCTTGCTCTGGGCAGGGACTGCTCCACATCAGCTTCCCAGACGCCCCAAGCCAGGAAGCTCTGCTTCCTGGAGCCTCCTGATTCTTAGATTCAAGAGATTGCTGGCTGTCCCACGAGCTGTTTCTCTCTCTGGGTGCTGGTTTTCACCGGCTCATTTTATTTGCTTGGATTTGAGATGACAGGGAAGGAAAACTACCGAAGTGTCTGCGTCAACAACAGAAAGGAGCCCTCCTCTCCGCCAGGGTCCCTGCCCTCCCCTCCCTCCCCCACCCCATTTCTCAGGACTTCCTGTGTTAATGGCAAGACCTGATTCTCGTCCTTTTCTATGTTTCCACACTCTCTTGCACACACACACACACACACACACACACACACAGAGAAGCATTCTTTTTCTAAATTAGGCAAAATCACGCAGCGTTCCCCTCGGATAGCCAGGCCTCACCCCACACTTTGGCTTTCGGGTCGCGTGGCCAAACCCCCAGCTAATTTCCCTCCTCCCAGCCTCTCTCGAGGACCTGCTGGCTGGAAACCGCACTGATTTTCCCCTGGAGGAAACGGTGCCCTCTCACTTCAGAAACGGCCTCCCTGTCCCCCCGGCCCCATGTTCTCATCTAACGACCCAGCAGGCAAGTTACACCCTTCCCGCTGCCTGCGGCCCGGAGCCTGAGGACCGCAGAGGGGCACCAGGTAGTCACCACTTACAAGGGGCCGGGCCCTGGTGCAGCCAGAGGCTTAGCCAGAGGACAAGCTGCTCGGGCCAGCCCTGCCCAGCTGGAAGACTAGCTGTTTGCTCTCCCTTACCTGGTTACTAGTGAGTTTTGTCACCCGATTCATAAAGATGAGATTGCTAAATGGAGGGCAGCTGCAGAGCTCTAGGAAATAGATGCGTGCGCAGCTCCTTTCTGAAACCTGCGTGTGAGAGTGTGCGTGTGGCCATGCACATTTTGCGTGTGCATCTTCAGCTGCAGGCTGGAAAGATCCGAGAGGGGAAGGCAAGTGTCTCCCGGCAGCAGGCGAAGCGCCCCAGGAGTGGGAGCAAGGCCCGCCAGCACCCCGAAAGCACCCGTCAGTGCCATCAGCCCACCTCTGCTAAGATTCCTAAGGCTTGCGGAGCCGACTCAGGGAGCAGATGGCTGCGCTCGGATTCAGCCTCAGCCGCTCCCCGACAGTGCCCTTGAGCCTCTCCTCCTGGGCTGTCACATCCAGGTCTCCTACGCGCGCCTGCTCGCCAAACAGGCTTTGGACTCAGAAGCTTCTCAGAGCTGAGGACTGCGTTGTGTCACACAGCATCCCCGTCAGGGCTCGAGGCCATACCCCATGCCTAGCCTGACCCCGAGAGACACCCGCAGGTCCGCAGGAAGTGTGAGGACTGGAGTCTGTGCACAGCGTCACACTCATCCAAGGCACAGTTTGCAGCCCATGAGCCCAGTCAGGACAGGTCAGATTTTGCTGCACAATTCACCATTTTAAAGAGGGTCTGAGCCGGATGTGATGGTGAGGACTACAGTCCCAGATACTTGGGAGGCTGAGACAGGAGGATCCCTTGAGCCCAGGAGTTGGAGTTGGAGTTCTCTTTTAAAAGGGTGAGTTTCTTGGAGTCACTTACACTTCAGAAATTGTGCTGATTTGCAAACCCTCAAAAGTAGCTAACTGCTGGGGAGGAGAACTAATGGGTCCTAAAGAGCACATCCTGTGCTGGAGTCCCCTGTGTGCCAAGCTCTGTACAGAACAGCTGCCCAGTAATCACCACCAGAGCCAAGCACCGTTTTCTGCAGAGGAGCAGATAGTAAATACCTTCATTGATAGAAGAATGGGCATAGCTATGTGCCAATAAAACTTTATTTATAAAAAGAAATGAAGAGCCAGCTGTGGCCCACAGGCTGTAAACAGACCTGTCTATGGCTCCTCATGGTCCCGAATTTCAGGGCGGCCCAGGAAATACAGCAGAAGAGGCCGGGTCGAGGCCACTTGGCGCTGACTGGACGCAGCAGCGCATGCCTGTAATGCCGGCATTTGGAAGGCAGAAGCAGGGGGACCACAAGTCCAAGGCCAGCTTAGGCTACCTAGCAAAACCCGGCTTCAAAAAAAAAAGGGGTGGGGGACAAAGGACACTTGACTTAGAAGACCTGAGTATGGCCACATCCTAACTTGATTACTTCTGCAAATGACACCCCAGTAAGATCCCAAATAAGATCCCATTTGCAACCCCCGGGACATACAACTTCATCCTATCTTTTTGCGGGACATAGTTCAACCTGTCATGGTAACATTGGGATAATTTCCTTTGCTTTGCTGAGAATGTCACTTTTCATCAAACATGTTTGACTTTGAGACACAGGACAAGGATGTCCCCAGACCTTGGCATGGGTCAGCACGCTACCGCCCCTTGGCTGGGGGGCTGTGTGCCAACCACTCTGCCCTGCAGTCTCCCCATCCTCGTCGGTAATTGGAGATGATGCAGAGGCTTCTTCTCTAAGATCACTGTGAAAACTAGTGAAGCTTGTATTTACAAAATAATAATAATAATAATAATAATTTAACACCTGGCCCAGGGCTCAATAAATGGAGGCTACTTTTATTCAAAATTTAGATTAAGAGCATACAGGAGGATCAAAATTTCAACCCCAGCCTGGGCGATTTAGCAATTTAGTAAAGCCCCATCTTAAAAAAATATTAAAAATAAAATAACAAGGGCTGGGGGTGTCGCACAGCCTGACAGCCCTGGGTTTAATCCTCATCAATAGCAACAAAAACAAGAAAGTGTCCAAGTTCAGTTTCACGGGAGGCTGAGCCACGCCATCTACCAGGAGTCCTGTGACTGGCTTCGCACTCCTCTGCGAAAGCCTAGCATGGAAAGTTTACCCAAACCCCGGAGCGCAGCACCTTTGTGTGAGCGGCGTGATTGTGCGTCCATCTTGAGGGGCGTGACTTAGGCCCCCAGAGGGAGGCCTGGTCTTGCCCACAAAGCCGGCATAAGGAGAAGGGGAAGCGGCCTACCCGGAGCTTCCTGCGTGGACGCGTGGCTAAGGGCTTCACATGCCCGTCCTGCTCAGTCGTCACTGTCTTAATCTCATTTTACACCCAAGGCCCTTCTTGACAATTCCAGAGGGCAAAATCAGTGGCACTGTATTCCGCTTGCCTTAAACTGTGCTCTACACCACCTCTACATAGCTTCCACAGCCAATAAGCAACAGACCACATGCAAATCCAAGTCTTTCTTCGTCTGTGGCTTTGTCCTCATTTGTACCTCTACCCAGTAGAGTGGGAAAGTTACATAAGGCATGGGAAGTCACAGGGTTGAGAGCTCACTAAATGAAAACCAAACCAAACAAAACTGCTATACTTTACTCCTGCGAAGTGCTTTGCCCAGTTATAATAGCATTTCTCTTCCTTCGAATATTCTGCCAGCCCGAACCGTGCCGTCTCCATTGCTTCCAAGTCTTATGGGAGACACAGGCAGTTACCTTTCCACGACAGGGCTCTCTACTTTGTTTTAACACTGCCATGTCATCAGTGTGATATATAACCAGCTGTTCACACAGTGAGACTGTGCACAGTCGCAGAACCAGTCAGCTCACTAGTAATCACGAACACTAGGCCCAGGTATCCCAGCACTCAGGAGGCTAAGGCAGGAGGACTACAAGTTTGAGGTAGTGTGGGCTACACAGCAAGTTCAAGTCCAGCCTGGATTACAAAATAAAGCAAAAACAAAATGCATGCATTACCCAGGAATGGTCAACAAACACTAATAAAACCGCCGTGGAGGACCTCAGTCTCCCACCGGACAATAGGGCACAAGAATGAAAGACAGATGAGGAGAGAAAATTCTGCACTTGAGGCTCCAGGATGGCCCAGTGCTCTCTGTGAAACAACGGGCCAGGAGTCCGAGAGCTTGTGACTTTTATTGGTATCAACCAGGGAGGTGGGTGGGGGTGGTGGCAGAGTGCTAGGGAAGAGAAGCTTTGCAGGCCTTGGCTGTAAGGAGAAACAGAATTTTGCACCAGGCACAAAGGCTTCTAAGTAACAATACAAGGATAGCTTGATGTGTGCAAGACTGGCGCCTTTACTGCCAGGAAAGTATGATTTTTTTTGAGTCCCATGGCCTCCACTGGGATGTTAGCTCATGTCTTAGACCCGAATTCTTCTGGTTCTTGCGGGAGCCCCCATTTGGCAAAGGGGACGATTCTCACCTGAGTGCTGTAAGGAGACACACTGGTGTCTCGGCCGGACTCAATCACATTCTCTCGGCCAATTAAGGGAACCGCTGCTTCTTATAGCCCGCTCTGCAGAGCTCAGGGAATAGCGTTGAAGTAGAGTTCAGGTAAAGATGCAGGCAGGGGGGGCTTCATTTCTCAGGAGAGCACGGTTTGGTAAGAGGATCTGTGCTTGACCAGACGTGGTGCCTTAAGAACCATTTTTGTCGGTGAGACTAGTGATTAATTAGCTTGCTCTTAGACGTGCATTTCACCGGTGAAAGGAAAAGTGCTCAAGATATGTGGACTGATCAGAGTGTATTACAGGAGTCAGCGATCGCCAGCCTTGGCCTGCCCAGCTCCCTGGTGGAAGGCCGGCTGCTGGTTCAGGATTTCTGACTGTATCTTGCCAACCAGAGAGCTCGCAGCCCAGCTTCCGGAATGTGGTTGTGCCTGCCGTGTGTCACTGTGCCTTTCCGTAAGGTGTGACCAGAGTGCCCGAGAGAATGGGGTGCTGCTGAGACATCATGGGGCTGCCGGAACTGGGGCTCTGAGCTGTTTTGTCTGCATTTCGGCAGAATTTGGACAGAGACATCACTTTATGATAATCTGTAGTCAGGTTTTAGGGGAATAGCTGACACCTCTGCCGAAGAAAACAAAACAAAACAAAACAAAACAAAGAAAAACCCTAAGAATCTTGATTTGCCAAATTGGCTTAAATCACAGCAGTTTCTCTTCCTTGCCTCGTCAGCAGCAGCACAGTTTTCCCAGAAATATAATCTCAGCCAAGTTATCCCACCTCTGATTGGTCAGAATTGTGTCATATGCCAACTACTTAGGCTAATGACAAACATAGAATTATCTTAACTGGCTCAGACTAATTTACTCACAATAGCAGGGGTGGGGCCCTGGCAGGGACAGTTCTGCAACGCTCTCGAAATCATCTCATCCTGTGGACGGTGTCATGAGTCACTGGCACTGACTAATCCCATTTCATCCCCTGGGACTGACATTCCAAGCTTTCCCTGAGCACGAGGCAATGAAAAATAAACAATAAAATGATATGGTATGTGTGCACACACGTGGAGGGCGGGCTTTATCAGCAAAGAGATAATTAAATAATTAGTTACTATTAAGTAGAAAATACCCAGGATCTGCTAAACTAGTTGTTCTCTTTCTTTCTCTTCCCCTCTTCCCATTCCTTCCCTGCCCCTCCCCCTCTCTTCTCCTCCTCCCCCTTCCTCTTCTCTCATTTGCTTAGATTCAAAAAGACTATACCATCTGGCAAGTGCAAAGTCCTGGGTTCAATTCCTGGTACTGAAGAAAAAAAGAAAAGATACCAAAAAAACATGACCACAATGTCATGGATTTTTAAGTTGACATCTTAAATTTTTACCATAATTCAAATAAATTCATTTTTTCTTCTTAATAAGGAATAGAAAACAGGTCAGGCTTGGTGGCTGAGGTAGGAGGATTGCCGTGAGTTCGAGGCCAGCCTGGGCTACAAAGTGAGACCCTGTTTCAAAAGAAAAAAAAACAAGCCAAAATAGAGAACAGAAAACATTTTCAAAGAAGAAAAAAGATGATAGGGCTGGGGTTAGAGCTCAATGGTAGGGTACTTGCCTATCATGCACAAGGCTCTGGGTTTGATCCTTAACCAAAGGGAGGGAGGAAGGAAGGGAGGGAACTTTAACTGCAATCCATATTTCATACATGGTTTGATATTTTTTAATTGATGGATTGAATAGCACACACAAAATCTGGAAGAAAATCATATAACACCTTCATTCTGGGGACTATCCAGTGCATTTTACAAAATCATGGTTGGTTCTAAAAAACCCTGCCAGCTACATTTGTAAGAATCAACATCTTGTACTGCTTTGGCGGTTCTGAATGGCTCCTGACAAGAAATGGATGTAAGATAAAGTAATTTAGGCCTCAGATACTTCCATTTATTATTAAAGGAAGATTTTCCAAAGCTAATCTTAAAATGAATCCCTTAGTTTGGTACCTTGGTTGGTTTTTTGTTTTTGTTTTGTCTTTTTGAAACTGGGTCTTGTTAGGCAGTTCAGGCTGGTCTCAAACTCACTTTGTAGCCCAAGCTGTTCTCAAATTTGCAACAATCCTCCTGCCTCAGCCTCCCGCGTGCTAGGACAACAGGCGTGCACCACCATGCACAGCTACCTCGGGTGCTTTTATGCCACCTACTTCCCATAATGTGCCACAGAAAAATGCAAAGGTGCTGAGGTGCCACACGTACATGCACACTCGTGTACACACTCAAACACACACACACCCCTGCGTATCACAGAAAAGGGTTTATTGTAAATTTAGGCATGCAGGCTCATTCCCCAAGCCTGCATGTTTTAGGGATAAGTGAATCATGAAGCACGTTCCTACTTAAAACCCTTGTTCGACAATATTTTATTGGGTTGCCGGTGAGATGAGCCACACAGCTAGCACGGTTCTACTGCATGAGCTGAGACTCCTGACCCTTGCTGCCTTCAGTCACAGGCGAATGAGGAGCGTCCCACTCCCTGCGTGATCACACAGGGACACAGGCGGCAGTGCCCGGCAATCAGGGCCGCATGCCTCGGACCTAGCGACAAACCCTCAGCTAGCTCCGGCTTCTCACTCCTTCCGTCCTGGACAACTCGCGGCAGAGTCGGCTGAAGCCACAGAGAAGCAGCCTGACTTCTCAGCACGCCCAGTGGGCCTTCGCTGCTCCCCCCACCCGCAGCCCTTTCTTCCGGACTCTGGATCTTACCTTTGGCCGCCACTCACTCACTCCCCACCCGTCTCCTCCCTGGCCGCTCATCCCATCCGGGACGCCCCTCTGCCCTGCGTCATTTCCTCCCTCAAGCTGGATTACGTTCCGATCCGTCTCCGTCGCTGCCAAGTTAGCTGAGGCCACGCAGTGCCAGGCTTGTGGTGGGCACAAAGGAGGTGAGCCTGGCCGGCCTGAGAAGATGGACCGAACCATGAGGCCAAGTCTCCTCCCGGAAGGGACAGGGTATGAACTCTGGGCTCAGCATTCGGGGACAGTCCATCATACACTACCCGCAACGCTTCGCATGCCTGGGCTTCCATCTCACTCATCTTTAGCAAATAAAGAGTAAGGTCTACCTCGGAGTAGTCAGAGCTCGCCGCCCGGGACCTGGTATGATGGGATGAAGCTGCTGTCGTTGACTCTGTCTGCTAACATTTTTTTTTCTTTAAGCCTGGATTGTACAGCTACAGGCATCAGTCCTGGAAATCCATGAAAATTAAACTGCACTGCCAAGGCCAGTGCTCCACAACTATAATCCCCACACTCTCAGAGGCTGAGGCAGGAGGATCAAAAGCTCAAGAGCACCCTGGGCAATTTAGTGACTAAGAGACCCGGTTTTAAAATATAAATTAAAAATTTAAAAACATAGTGCAGTGTGAGGGCTCTGGATTCAATCCCCAGTACTGAATATAAAAAAAAAATAACCTAAACTGTATTACATAATTTTAACTAACCATTTCATAACTGTATTATGAAAATTTTAACTTCCAAGGCAACAAGGGTCAACTTCCAAAGCTCTCTGGGGCTGTTTCCCAAACATCAGATTTGAATATGGTAGCTTTTTTATTTTATTTTATTACTATTTACTGCTGTATGGCAGCACTTTCAAGCATATGCTTTTTTTTCTTTTTTTTTTTGACAGGGACTCACTATGTAGTCCAGTCTGGCCTTGAACTCACTACATAGCCTGCTGGGTCAACTCATGGCAATCCTCCTGCCTCAGCCTCCCGAGTGCTGGGATTAGAGGCATGTACCACCAACCAGCTCATGTGGTAGCTTCTTGCTTGGACAACTTAGTCAACCAACAGGCTTTAAAAGAACATATATGCAAGCCGGGCATGGTGGCGCACGCCTTTAATCCCAGCACTCGGGAGGCTGAGGTAAGAGAAGCGTTGTGAGTTCGAGGCCAGCTTGGGCTACAACGCGAGCGCAAGGCCCGCCTGAGCTACGTAGTGCCACCCTGCCTCAAAAAACTAGGACTGGGTGTTTGGCTCAGTGGCTTAAGCGCCTGTCTGGCAGGTATGAGGCTGTGAGTTTGATCCCCAGTGCCGCAAAAACAAAAACAAACACAAACAAACAAAAAAAGAACATATATGACTCCTGAAAACCTGGGCTCCGTTTCTTCAGTATTTTGGAAATCTCCCTGGCATGTGTTTTTGATTTGGATTAGCGTTTACATGCAGTTTTGACTAAATGGACAAGGCCACGAGATTCTTTTGTTTGTTTAAAATTTAAGATATAAGCACTTTCAATGGGGGTAAGACTTTTTAAAATATTCCTAACCCCCTAGTAGATTCAGTTCTAATGTTTTCTACAATATCTAGTATTATTTGTGACATTCTGGCTTTGTTTTTCCTAGTTGGGATCACATTTTTAAAATGAGTCATTTGGGCAGGGTATGGTAGCACATGCCTGTAACCCCAGCACGCAGGAGGCTGAGGCAGAAGGATCACCAGGAGTTCGAGGACAGCTTGGGCGACACAGTGAGTTCAAAGCTGGCTTGAACTACATAGTGAGAACCTGTCTCAAAATAAATTAATCAACTAATAAAATAAAATGAGGCATTCAGGAAGGCAGAAAGACACAAGGGGCAAACAATAGGTTCTTGGGCCATCTACAGCAAGGATCTGTAAATTTTTCTGTAAAGAAATAGTACTTTGGGCTTTCCCAGCCCATTAATCTCAGTCATGGTAGCTCAAAAGGACCACAGCAGTACATAAGCAAATGAGCAAGGCTGCGTTCCAATAAAACTTTATTCACAAACGCAGACACAGAGCCAGATGGGGCCCTCAGATTGTAACTGCCAACCTCTGATGTAGAATTGCACTTTGTCTCTACTACCATCTAGGCAGGAGATCGGATGGAACCACACTCCCCTGTAAAGTGAAAACATTAATTATACTAGCGCCTTAGATTCAGAGGATAAAATGGATCCATGAATAAAGTACTTATCCGGTGGAAGCGCTCCATAAATGTTACCAATGAGGATGATGGTGGTGACGATGGTGATGGTGGTGGTGGTGGTGGTGGTGATGACGACCCCCTCTTACAGCAGGGAAATTAAGCAGCGCATGCGCACAGCCTTGGGAAGCGCCCTCTTTTACCCAATGACTACAAGGTGGTACTAGCCCGGCCTTTGACGAAAGTTCCCTCTTCCCACTTTCCTGCAAGCCCACTCCAGGACAACAGGGTCCTGGCAGTGAAGCAGGGACCCCAACTGCTGGACTGCGCAACGGCCCCACCGCCGGCACCAGAACCCAGGAGGAAGGCAGGGGCCCTGGCCCCCAGGTGCGTCCCACGTGTCCCAAGGCTCTCAGGGCCAGGAAGCAGCTCTTGAGTCACAGAGCAGGGCGGTTTCCTGACAGACGGCCGGGTTCCCAGGACACCACGGCCAGCCCGACCCCTCTCACCCCACTGGGACACACAAGCAAGGAGAAGGAGTTCTGGGCCTTCTGCTCTCTTTTCCTCATTTCGGGCATTTCTCTGCCGCCTGGACTTCCCACTTGAGCGCTTCGGGTTTCTAGTGTCTTTACGAGCAGTGTTTCTCCCCAGGTCAGGCCTCCCCCTTTTCCTGAACTAACAGGACAGCTTTCCCAGATGCTCCAGCTAAACACAAACAGGACTGCGGATTCCAACGGCCAGTAGAACAGGAGATTTCATTTGGCAGCCTCGCACACTTTGGAATTTAGAGCTGCTAGCTGCTTTCCACTTCTCTGCCCTGAACGCGGACAGGCCCCACTCCTGCTCCGCTTGGGCCTCGGCGGCCGTGCTCCCTGAATTTTAAATCTGCCGCTTAGCTTGCGGGCCACGAAGCCCGTGGAGCCGTCCCCTCTTGAACTCAAATCTCATTCTCCCCCGCATCCCAGAAACGGGCCACACACCCTGCAAGACAGAGGACAAAACATCTCAGGAGCCGAGCCGAAGGGTGTGTGGAGGCCTGAGTCCACCGGCGTGGAGGTGTAAGGAAATCAGACTCCTCTCCGGGAGCGATTGCTCCCCACCCACTGCACGCGCGCGCACACGCACACACGCACGCACGCACACGCACACAGAGCAGGAAGCCGCCCCTAGGTTACTAACTAGATGAAAGGTGTGAAAAGGAGGAATCACCCCATATGAAGGTAGGTTAGTGCTGGCCTGAGTTTGATTCCCAGCATTGGAAAAAAAAAAAAAAGCCAACAACAAGGTACGTGCGTCCTTAATGCACTTTTAATAGGGTAATAATACAGTTTTTAAACCCTCATTTAAAAAAAGTTAACTCGATCAATTCTCCTTTGGCTTCGGGCAACTTGAGGGACGCTGGTGTGCTGGTGTGGAGGCACCCGAGCTCCTTTCAGAAAGAGGTGAAAATGCCCGGGCTGAGGCAGCGTATTCACGGCGCTGCGGGGCGGAGCAGCAAAGACAATGGGCACCTGAAAGTCTGGCAAAAAGGACCCGTGAAGTATAGCCGGGCGTGGCGGCGCACGCCTGTCATGCTAGCACTCGGGAGGCTGAGGCAGGAGGACTGCCGCAAGTTCTCGGCCAGCCTAAACTACAGAGGAGCCGCTGTCTCAATCCTCCACCCCTACAAGAAATGCGCGAGAGAAAATAAGCCAGGAAATGCTCCAATTCCGCGTCCCGATAGACGAGGAGGCGCGCGTCTCCGCAGAGCGGTGGAGCAGCCGAGAGCGCTCGCGGTGAGTCCCGCGTGGAGCGGGCGGGACGCGGCACCTCCCTTCCTCGAGCGCCGTGCACTCCCGAGGTCGCGGTCGCCCGTGGGCGATTCTGTGCCGTCCGGTGCTCCGGGCAGGAGACCCAGCACCTGAAGGAGATGGGGGCGCAGTCCCCGCTTCCAAGCTGAGCCCGGCGGGCTGCGCGCCCCGTCCCGCCCGGCGCTCTCACCCGGAGCGAGGTTCACCCGCGGTGACGACCAGCCCGGCGCTCGGCGGTGCCCGGCGGCCACGGAGACCGCGTCCCGAGGCCGCTGCTCCTGCGCATTGCCCACGCGCGCCCGGGGAGACCGCGCCCTGCCCGCCTGGCTCTCGGGAGACCTCGGGTTCCTTTCTCTGCGCCTCCAGCGTGCGTGACGAGGATGAAGAAAAAGAAAACAGGGGACTTGCGAGATGGTTTAAAAAGTCCTGCCCGGAGATGGGGCGCACGCCTGTGATGCGAATCCTTGGGAGGCTGAGGCAGGACCGCTGCGAGTTCGAGGCTAGTCTGGGCTAAATAGCAAGACCTTCTCCCCAAAAAACCAAAACATAAAGAAACAAAGAAAGCAAAAGAAAAAGACCTGATGTGTATCAGAAGGCTTTCTCCTACTCTGCGGGCGCTGAGACTCCACTCGCCTACTGAAATAACCGTTTCGGTGAGGGCACCCGGGCTGCCTTCTGGAACTGGTAACACGGGAGGCCGGGTCGCGGCGCGCGGGTTTCGGGGAGGAGCCGCCGGAGCGGGGCGCTGGGGAGGGGGTGGCGCCCCGCGGGGCCGCGGCCGCCGCTCGAGTCCGGAGGACGCGCGTGTGCGGATCAGGATCGCGCCCGCGCCGCGGCTCCGGGACCCGGCCAGGTGACCGCGCCCGCCCGCCTGGAGTCCCCGGGCGCCTCCGCGTCGCCCCCGATCCCGACCCCGGCCGGAGCCCCAGTCCCTGGAGGCGAGGAGAAAAGAGAAGCCAGCGGGAGCCGCCGGCCACCGCCCCGCCCCCGCGTCTCCATGGCAACGGACGCCTCCGCCAAGCGCCCCGCCCCGCCCGCACGGAGCAGATTCCCCGCGTGCTCACGGCGCTGGCGCGCTCCTGCCCCTCGTCGGCGGCCTCCGGTGGGTCCTCACTCGTTTTGGGTTGTTGTTTTTTTTTTAACGTACTGAGGTGGCCGCTGTAGTTGAGTGTCGACGGTCCTGGGAGCCGAACCAAGTCTGAGAGGCAGGACCTAAGGCCCCACCGGGGTTTTAGCTCTGTTTGCTTTTGTGCGTGTGGTGCCCGCCGCTCGCTGTGTGACCTGAGGCAAGGGGACAGCAGCGCTGTTCCGGGGTCAGATCTGAGGCACGCAGGTGACGGGCGCGCAGCGCGGGAAAGATGGCCGGCGCCGCGGTCCCGCCAGCCACGCCCCCAGAAAGACACGCCCCCCTCCTGTGGCCACGCCCACGCCTCGCGGACACGCCCCGCGCCCCAGCGGCTGCCATCTTGACTCGGGTCGAGGTCCCGTTGGGGTCGGGGTGCCGGGGTGCGGGTTACACAGGACGCGGGGAGGAGCGTTTGCGGAGGCTGTCCCGACACTGCCAGTCCCGTGTCTGATTAGCGGGGAAAAAGAAACGCAAGGGGAAAACAAAAGGAAAAGAAGTTATATATCTGTAACATGCACACGTATATAACATGCGCGTTACATATTACATGCAGTGTTGCACGTGTGCACATATCTGCATTTTTCAATGTACAAGATCACATTCTTAGAAGAAAACTTCGCTTATTTGATTCTAAAGCTGCACAAGAATGTGCATAGGTTCTTTTCTTTCGTGTTTGTATTTCTTTTTGGCGATGTTTCCAGCCCCGTCGGCTCCCCTCCGCCGCCCTGCAAGCCCGAGCCCCGGCGGGACGGAGGGAGAGCGGTTTGCGGGCGAGCCCGGGGCAGGGGCGCCGGCGGTGCGGCCCGTGCGGGATGGAGGGGCCCGCGGACCCCAGCCCCGACGGACTCCGGGCCCCACTGTGCCGGCGGGAGGCGGGAAGGCTCAGGCGCATCCCTGCGTGAACACTGCCTCCTTTGTGTCCGCGGGGGCCGAGGGGAGCCCCGTAATTGGCTTGTAACCTTCCCCATTAGCGGTGTAGACAGATCCCTGAATTAGCTGAATGCCTCCGACATATGCCATGCATTAGCCAGCGGGGCTGACGGTTCTCCTGACGTCTCCACGATTACACCAATAATTAGGTTTTAGGACCGGATAACCGGGGGTGGGGGAAGATCAATAAATAATGGGGAAATTGAGCACTTCCTCGGAATACGCGGTGGGCCTGCCGCAGTGTTAAAAGTCCAGTTCCGACAGCGATCTAGGCTGGACATGTGGGGGGGAGGGGTGCCAAAGCTGAGCTTGGGGGTGATTATTAAATGTGGGGAGGCTGCGTCGCTTCTTTGACTGCCAAGGAAAGCGAAGAGCACAGGACACTTGTCGTATCCGGACTGACCGAGGAACTGGTGAAGGACTGGACCCCGCTGTGGTTTGCAGCGCCGTGTGCGATGTGTGGAGCTGCACGAGTCTTGGTTCTTGGCTAGTGTCACATCAGCCCCTAAGGCCGGAGGAAGCACCCTGGGCTGAGGACTCCCTGGGTGTAAAGCACCAGCCTGCATGCTGGCTTAGGACCTGGGACAGTTGCTTAGCCTCTCTGCACCTTGGTTTTGCCACGTGGAAAACCGGAAGAAGAGTTTCCACCCACCTCCACCCCCCACCCCTGGGACTTTTGTAATGGTTACTAAACTGTTATTTGTAAAATATCCAGAAGCAGCAGAGTGTATAAGTAAGGCCTTTCCTCTTTTCATTTAATAAATGCATTGACAGGGCTGAAACGGCAGGTTGTATGAGCTATTAACAGACGATAAGCTCAGTTCAGTGAGTGGGTCATAGCTACGGCTTTTTAATGCAAGAGGACAGAAGAGAATAGAGTGACACGGCACACAGGAAGAGCAAGTACTGTTTTGTAAAACCTTTTATTGCATAAATATGTGTGTACGCATGTAGCATATTGGATCCCACTGTAAAAAACGTACTTTTTTTTAATGGATCAAGTTTTTCAAAATGTTGGACAACCTGCAATCAAATAATTCGCGACATGGGACTGGGGCTGTATGTAACTCAATGGCACAGCACTTTCCTAGCGTGTAGCAGGTCCTGAGTTCAATTCCCAGTACTGCACAGACACGGGCGCGCGCGGGCGCAGGAGCGCACACACATGCGCACACGTAAAACCTGGAAACGAGATAAACACGTCACTAGGAGATTGGTTAGATAAAGTATGCTGTCTTCATTCAGTGGCTCATCTGACAATCATTCATACCACACTAATTTCATGTGCTGATTTTGTGCTGGTGTCCTGGAAATATTATTGTGTAAAAACAAAAGGCATTGCTTTGTGTATTTATGACAATCCTGTTTATATAGCTGGAAAGGCAGCTTTATTTGGCGTTTATTTGAACTTCATTCCTCTGGATGCCAGGCCCTAGGCTAAGCGGAGTCCGGCCGTCACTGAGTTCCTCACCGTCATTGGCTTCCCTGCTTCCCAGGTGAGTGACTCTGGTCTCGGAGACAGTCTCTTAAGCACCATCCAGGGGCTAAGATCCAGTCACCTGGCTTTAGTGTACCCTCAAGCTATGGTCACCTCTTTCTTGAGCAATCATGTCAACTCCTAACTAGTATCCCCGCAGCCTCCCGACTAGTCCCCCTCAGCCTCCCAACTAGTCCCCCACAGCCTCCCACCTAGTCTTGCGTGCACGTTACCCGTCCTCCACGGTGCCCATCCACACGGCCAGACCCTCCTTACCTTGCTTAAATTCTTGCCATGCCTCTTGGGATAGCAACCAAAATCCTACCATGGCCCTTATGTTAATTTCCCAGGAATTCTGTAGCAAAGTACCACAAAGTAATTGGCCTTAAAAACTGAAATATATTACCCAACAGTTCAGAATCAAGATGTTCCTAAGGCCACCGTTCTCTCTGAAACCTGTCTGGAAGAACCTGCCCTTGCCCCCTACTAGCTGGTTGTCAGTCTTTGACATTCACTAGACCTGCGGCTGTTACTGCTCCAGTCTCTGCCTCTGTCATCTTATGGCCTGCTTTCTCCATGGGTGGTGGTGTCTTCTTTTAGGTGTTTGGTTGGTTGGCTAGTTTTGGTGCTGAGTGTTGAAACCAGGACATTGTGCGTGCTAAGCACACACTCGACCCCCAGGCTGTGTTTCTGTAGAAGGACAGCAGTTACATTGAACTGGGAGCCCACGCCACTGCAGGAGCACCTCATCTTAAGGAACTGGATCTCCAATGACCCTGCATTCCAGGAAGGTCCCATTAGAGATGCTGGGCACTGGGACATGAGTGTAGGATGCAGGTCGCCCATAATGCCTGTGGAAACTTGTCTGGCCAATCTACTGCCTCCCGCTCTGGGCTTCCTTTCTTTTTACTGCTGTTATGGCTTGTATCTAGCTGTCCCCCCAGAAAGGGGACACAGGAGGAGGAGGGAAAATGAAAAGAAGGAAGGGACAAGAAAAAGAAGAGAATAGAAAGGAAAAAATGGAAACAAATCTTTGGTAAATAAGGAAAGGAAGAAACGTTGAAGGGAGGGGGAGTGGAATGGGAAAAAAAAGAAGCAGCAAGATATATCATGTACAGGTACAAATTCCCTAGGATGGATGTGATCATGATGTCTAAAATGGCCCCATAAAAATTTAAAAAAAAACAGATATTCCCCCAAAGTGCTGATAGGTGGAACTGTTCAGAGGTGGCTGGATCTGGGCTATGTGAATATGGATTAAGGATGTGTGATAACTGAATTAGTACTCTGATTAGTATAGATCTGGGTGTGGATAAAGGGAAGGCCATCCTGGATGTGGATGGGACCTAGCAGTAGGCTTGGACCCTGGGTGGGATATAAGGGGAAACACAGGAAGGCTCGCTGTTCGCTGCTTCCTGTCTGCCTGCCGTGGACTGTTTCTTCTCTGTGATGCCGCCTTGCCTTGGAGCCAGGTGACTGTGGACTGAAACCTCTACAAACTGAGCTAAAATAAACCTCTCCTCCTTTGATTTGTGGGTGTCAGGTGTTTTATCCCAGCAGTGAGAAGGTAACTAAGGCCATTGTGAGTGGCTCCATCTGCATAGGGTGTTTTTCAAAAGATGCAGGCAACTTCTGGCCGAGGAGTTTTGCTGATGGGTTCCACCTTCCCCTCTCCCTCCAGCCTCCACTCCCACTTCACCTCTAGAGTTCATCTTCCTGGTCCCTCCAGGATGTCCTCATAAATGCCCCCCATCCCAGGGCCAGCTCCTATTCCTCTGACTACACATAATGTCATTGACACTACACACCCCTTACTTGCCACTCTTGAAGCAGCTGTAGTTTTACATTGTGTGTTTGGTGAGCATCTTCTTCATCATACAATCAAAGCTCTTGGAAGGCTGAGAACAGCATTTCTTTTCACTTACCACTTCACCCTGAATGCTTAGCACCATGCATGGCCCCTACAACATCCTCCATACAGTGCTCATAGAGTAACGAATGCTGCATGCGAATATGTGAACTACCATTCAGCTCAGGAGGGTAAGTCACCACCTGCAGGTACGCCAGGGGGGAAACTGTTGACAGAGGGTCAGTTTCCAAAATACACAACTCACATTCAAGACTCTGCCATTTGAGAATCCTAAGAGACCATGACTTACATAGGAATTTGCGATACAAATTCATGGAGTCATTAGCTATCAAAAGAAAAACTAAGTTGTAATTTAGGCTTAAACATATATGAAATCCCTCAGCTTCTAAATTCCTATTGTTGGGTCTGAATAAGAGTTCACGTTATCGTTTTCTGGAATCAAACAATGAAGCTGAGCTTTGAGTGACTGTCTCAGGCAGTTTCCGCTGCTATAACAAAATACCATAGATCAAGTAACTTATAAATAGTACAAATTTATTTCTTACAGTTTCAGGTTCTGAGAAGTTTGCAGTCAAAGCACCAGCAGATTCAGTGTCTGGCTGGGGCTTCCTCCCTGCCTTCTTGCTGTCTTCCCAAAGAGACAAACACTGTGTCCTCTCGTGGCCAAGGAGAGACAGACACCTTCTCTTAAACCCTTCATAAAGGCACTGATCCCGTGCATTAGGGCCAAGCACTCATGATTATCTCCCAAAGGCTCTCCTCTTTTTTTTTTTTTTTTTTTTTTTTTTTTTTTTTTTTTTTTTTTTTTTTTTTTTTTTTTTTTGCGGCACCGGGGATTGAACTCACAACCTCGCGCCTGCCAGGGCAGGCGCTTAAGGCACTGAGCCAAACTCCCGGCCCTGGTTTTTTTTTTTTTTTTTTTTGAGGCAGGGTCGCACTATGTAGCTCAGGCCGGCCTTGCGCTCGTGTTGTAACCCAAGCCGGCCTCGAACTCACAACGCTCCGCCTACCTCAGCCTCCCGAGTGCTGGGATTAAAGGCGTGCGCCACCACGCCCGGCAAGGCTCTCCTCTTAATACTCTCACTTTGGGAGTTAAATTACAACATGGGAATTTGGGGGCGTTACATACATTCAAAATGTAGCTGTGATCAGTTGTCTCAGTTTGCTTTAAACATGGGACTTTCAGTATTAAATTGGGGAAATCTAGCTGGGCATGGTGGCACCTATCTATAATCCCAGCACTCGGGAGGCCGAGGCAGGAGGATTGCCTGGAGTTCAAGGCCAGCCTGGGCTACATAGTGAGTTTGAGACCAGCCTGGGTTACTTGGCAAGACCCTGTCTCAAGGAACTCAAAACAGGGCCGGGAATTTAGCTCAGTGGCGTAAGCACCTGCCTGGCAGGTGCGAGGTTGTGAGTTCAATCCCTGGTACCAAAAAAAGAAAGAAAGAAAGAAAATCAAAACAAAACAAATCAGACAAATCCAGGGCAAAATGGGAAGAACCGGTCCACCCACCTGAGTAAGAACTTGATATTTAATACTTTCAGCGTCTTAATGACACTAAAATATGAAGACGGTGTATTTTTCAGCCCTTTGTCACTAAGACACTATTGTTCTTCACTGTGGTTAGCCTCTGTTTGTTGGTTGAATTCGGGGATTAGACCCAACACTTTTACACTAAGGTACATCCCTAGACCATTTTAAAATTTTAATTTTATTTTATTTTACTTATTTTTGTTTTTTTGAGACAGGATCTAGCTGTGCCATTCAGGCTGGTCTTGAACTCGCTATGTTACGTAACTCACAGTGATTCTCCTGCCTCAGTCTATTGTGTGCCAGGATTATAGGTGTGTGCCACTATGCCTGGAAAAAAAAAATTTTTTTTTTTTTTGAGACAGGGTCTCATGAAGTTGTTAAATTGCACGGGCTAAGTTCAAATTTTCAATCCTCCTGCCTCAGCCTCCCAGAGTATTGGGTTTAAGGAAGTGTACCACCCTACCCAGCTATGGGTAGCTTTTAATGTCAAGTATTTTATTGCCAATAAAAAGAGAAAAATATATACATATACCTTACATTAAAGACAGATTTAACTTAGACTTCTACAATTAATATTCTTAATGATTATCTGTTCTGATTAATTATTTGCAACATTTGTCTTGTATAGTGAAAACTGGCATATCCATTAGTTTTTGTATATAACTATCCTACCCAGGTATGGTAGTGCATGCCTGTCACCCCAGCACTCACGAGACTGAGGCAGGAGAATTGTTGCACTACATGGTGAGTTCAAAGCCAACCTGAACTGCATAGTGTGACTTGGTCTCAAAAAAAAAAAAAATAGTAATAATATAAGTACCTCTGAACCCTCTGCTTCTGTGTTAATCAGGTTGGCGTCACTGTGACAAGATAGCTGACGAAATCGGTGTAAGCAGGGAGCAGTTACTGACACTCATGGTTTCGGAGGTATCAGTCCATGGTCAGCTGGTTCCATTCCTGTGGACATAAGGCGAGGCAGAAAGGGAGGGCAGAGGAAAGCTGCTCACCTCAGGCCCGCCAGGAAGCAGAGAGATCAGAGAAACAGAGAGGAAGGGGCCAGGTGTCAAATACGGTCCCCACGGTCACACCCCATGGCCCAGTCCCTTCAACCGCGCCCTGCCTCCTGTTCCCATCACGTCCCAGGGGTGCCATCAAGTTATGATTTCCCCGGTGGATTAACCCACTAATGAAGTCGGGGTGAGGCACCAGCTCCTCAGATAGCCCATCAGCAATGACACCTTTGAAATAGTAAGTCTTTTGGGGGGACACTTTATACAGTAACTAGCCGAGCTTCCTTCACATACTCCAGTGACATTGGCCAAAACAAATCACATGTTCCAGATTCAAAAAGTAAATGCCAGACTCTACACATGAATGAGGGGTGCTCCGGAGTCACGTTGCAAAGCTGTGTGCACACAGGAATGGGAAAGGGTCTTCCCGTCTCTGACAGGTGGCACGAGGGCTTTATCTTATTTATGTCCTTATTTCAGTCAATATTTTTTGTTTTGTTTTGTTTTGGGGTTTTTTTTTTTTTTTTTGTTTTTGGTTTT
>RJWM01021800.1:22296-34760 GCA_004363535.1 Dasyprocta punctata
TTTTTTTTTTTTTTTTGGTTTTTGGTTTATGTGGGTTTGTTTGGGGTTTTTTTGTTGTTGTTGTTTTGGGTTTTTTTGGTCGTTTTGAGACAAGGATCTCACTGTGCAGTTCAGGTTGGCCTTGACCTCACTTTGTAGCCCAGGCTGGTCTCAAACTTACAGTGATCCCCCTGCCTCAGCCTCCCAAGCGCTGGTATTACAGTCATGCGCCACCACACACGGCTTTGGTCAGTATTTAATCATCCCATTTGCTGAAGTTTTTGGACTTTGGCTTATCTATGCAATGATGATAAAAGGGCCAGGGGTATAGCTCACCAGCACAAGAGCCTGCCTGGCAAGCACAAAGTCCTGAGTTCGACTCCCAGTACCAAAAAACATAAAAATGATTAGGAAGATGATAACTATTTGAAGCTGATTAAAAGTAATAGCTGGGAGTGGTGTCACACACCTGTAATCCCAGCACCCAGGAGGCTAAGGCAGGAGGATCACTTGGAGTTCAAGGCCAGCTTGGACTACAAAGCAAGACCCTGTATCAAAAAGACAAAAAAAAAAAGCAATATACCAGAACTGTGTCGACTCATAAATAGTGTGATCTCTCCCTCCCTCCTCTCTCTCTCTCATGTACAAACACACACACACACACAGCAACACATTCTAGCTAGTGGTTCAAACCACAGTCTTTGGTATCCAGCAGATCTGGGTCTGAATTCCAGGTCTGCCTCTGAGTAGCTTTGAGACAGTGGACAAGTGACTTCATTTCTCTGGGACCTCAGGCGCCTTAGCTGTAAACCATGAATGAGGTCTAAATCCCAAATGCCTGACTGTTGGCTTCAAATAGTTTATCTACCCTCGCACTTCTTTGTTATCAAGTATAACTCCATTTCTTGTGTTACAGATAGGAAGACTTTCAACTGTCACCCACGGATTCCCCAAACAAAAATAACTGCGGCAAGGAAAACCTTCCCCCCGGGCTGGGTTGCTGCTCAGTGGCAGAGCGCTTGCCAGCCATGCATGAGGTCTGGGGTGCCATCCCCAGCATTGCCCAATAACTAAATAAGGAAAGTCACTGGGGATGTCACTCAGTGGCACAGCGCCTGCCTGGCAAGCATGAAGTACTGAGTTCAATTCCCGGCACACTCCACACCAAAATATGGAACGTCCTTGCCTCCCCAGAGCCCATCCCCTTCCTTCTCTACCAGCTCTCTTCCCTGTTGTTAGAAATGAGCCCCCAGGCTCAAATTTTCAGTGCCAGAACCAACGCACTCAGCCAACAAGGGCCTGGACAAGGCGAAGTTTAAAGTCTTTTTCTGCAGAAGGGCAGGTGCACGGGAGGCGGGTGTTCAGGCCCTGGGTCCTGGGAAGCCTCTGTCCTTTAAATTCGTTGGCTGCCGTCAAAGGCTTATAGTCTAGTGGGTAAGCGTCAGGATGGGGCTCCAAAGGGCGCCGGGCTGGGGAAGAGAGAGGGGGAAGGACAGACGGCCTGGGCTGTGGATGGACTATCTCGGTCTGTAGCTATGTTTCCGGCGGTTCCAGTCGCCCCGAGGGGGCCAGAGTCTAACATGCCCGGCTTAGATCCTCTGGCAGGAGAGACGGGACTGCAGGTCCCCCGCCGCACCCATTTGCCTTTCCAGGCTGCTGCCTCGCGACTCCACGCTGCCCAATTCTTTGGTCCCGGCCACTGTGCGACTCCGAAGGAATCTGTGTTCCTTAAGGAAGGGAGGCGGGGCCGGGGCAGGAGAGGGTACCCCCCTGCCGGCTCTAGGGTCCTTAGGTCCTTGGTGGGCACATGGTCCAAACTCTCATTTCTTTCCTTTCTCCTCATATTAAATTGAGACAGAATTCACATACCATAAAATTCCCCCTCTGCAGAGTCACGATTCAGCAGACCCCGCGGGGCCCAGGAAGAGAGAAGCCTGCTCACCCCTCTTGTGAGCCACCGGCTCCGGGCTGAGAATCAAGGGCCCGCCCACCCCCATAAGCAGCCCGCTGGTTCGCAGGATCGCCGAGCTGATAGGAACTGAGGCACAAAAACAACTGAAAGCTTGTATGGTGGGACCGACTTTACAGGCCTGGGGCATCTGTGAGGAGGGTGACTGTATGCCACAGAGCAGATATGGGGGACTACCTTCTGTCTTGGTTTTGAAATCCAACACTGTTCTCACGGTTTCGTTTTGTTCCAATTTATTGTTTTGTTTTATCCAATGTTCTGTTTTTTGATTGGTTTTATTTTGCTTTGTTTTATTTGATTTTAATATATCTGATAGAATGGACAACTCTTGTGATGATAACAAGATATACTCTGGTAAAAAACAAAACAAAACAAAACAAAACCACACAGACACAAAGTTACAATTCAGTGGCATTGAGCATATTCCCCAAGCTGTGTCACCATCACCCCTGCCTAATTTGAAGACAGCACCCATCAGTCCCACAAAAGCACCCCTGTGTCCGTTGGTAGGCGTCTCTCATGCGCCCTCCCCCAGCTCTGGGCAGTCGCCACTCCTGAACGCTGAATATCAAAGAGATTATTTGGCAGGTGTGTCTTTGTCACTGCCTCCATTCAGGTAGCAAAACACTTTCAAGATTCTTCCATGTTGTGGCATACAAGAGTACTTCCTTTTTTAAAATTTCCAAATATTATTTCATTACACAGAGTGCCCGCTTTTTAAAATCCATCCATTGAATAGATTAGAAGGTGCAGAAACAACTCCAGGCACGCTAAGCGCCTTCATCTTTCACAAAGGTGCCAAACACATTCACTGGAAAAAAGACAGCCTCTTTAATAAATGGTGCTGGAAAAACTGGCTCTGCACATGCTGAAGACTGAAACTAGACCCGTATCTTTCACCATGTACTAAGCTAAAATCAGAATGGGATCAAAAATCTTAATAGTAAGACAGAAACATTAAATCTACTGGAAGATAGAGTAGGTAAAACTCTTGAAGAGATTGGTGTAGGCGAAGACTTTATGAACAAAACCCAGATTGCACAGGAACTATAGCAAAGAATCAATAACTGGGATCTCACCCTACTGAAAAGCTTTAGCACAGCAAGAGAAACCACCAACAGAGTGAAAAGACAACCCACAAAGTGGGAGAAATTGTTTGCCAGCTGTACCTCAGACAAAGGATTACTATCAAGAACATATAAAAAACTCAAAAAAAATCCATCCTCCTAGATTTAAAGACCCAATACAAAAATGGGCATCTGAGATGAATACATACTTCTCCAATGAAAAAATACAAACAGCAAATAAATATGTGAAAAAATGTTCAACATCATCATTCAAGAGATGCAAATTAAAACAACAGAGATTCTACCTCACCCCAGAAAGAATGGGTAGTATCAAGAAATCAAGCAATAAGCCAAGCGTGGTGGCGCACACCTTTAATCCCAGCACTCAGGAGGCTGAGGCAGGAGGATTGTTGTGAGTTCGAGAACAACCTGGGCTACAAAGTGAGCTCAAGGCTGGCCTGAACTACATAATGAGACCCTGTCTCAAAAAATAGGGCCAGGGATTTAGCTCATTGGCCTAAGTGCCTGTCTGGCAGGTGTGAGTTTGTAAGTTTGATCCCCGGTACAAAAAAAAAAAAAAAAAAAAAAAAATCAAGCAATAACAAATGCTGGAGGGGCTGTGGGGAAAAAAGAACCCTTCTGCCCTGCTGGTGCAGCCCACTGTGGAAATCAATGTGGAGATTCCTCAAAAAGGATTGGAGGTCCCATTCAACCCAGCTATTCCCCTTCTGGGTATCTTCCCAAAAGAATTAAAAACATCATACCACAGCAATATATGTGTACCCATGTTTATAGCAGCACAGTTTATAATAGCCAGATCTTGGAAACAACCTAAATGCCCCCTGACTGAGGAATGGACAAAAGATGTGGTATTTTGATACAATGGAGTACTACTCAGCCAGAAAGAAGGATAAACTGGACACTTTTATAGGTAAATGGATACACCTTGAGAACATATTCATTAGTGAAACAAGACACACATGTGTAAACATATGGTTTCATTAGTGTGACAGGCTGAAAGAAAAAACGAGTATGTATATGTATATAAAAATATAGTTAAGATAGTTATACTACTGATTTTTCTGAGTCTGCTGAAAAGATTTGTAGTATTATTGTTTGGACAACTGAAGGCAGATGTCTTGTGCTCTGAGTGAATGGTTTGGGGATGACAATGCACAATGTATGTACCACTGTTACCCCCTGATTGAAGTGCTTTGAAATTTTGTTGCAGTTTCTTCCCCTTCTTCTTCTTCTTCTCCTTCTTCTTCTTCTTCTTCTTCTTCTTCTTCTTCTTCTTCTTCCTCTTCCTCTTCCTCTTCCTCTTCCTCTTCCTCTTCCTCTTCTTCTTCTTCTCTTCCTTTTTATAGCTGAATAAAATGTATTTAAACAAATAAAACAAAGACTTGCTTTGGTGGACTTGTAAAAAACATTCCCTCCATGGGTTGATGGACATTTAGGCTGTTTCTCCTTTCTGCCGCTTCTTCTCGGTAAGGCTCGAGCGTTCAGGCGCGGGTTTCTGTGGGCAGCGCGGCAGCCCTCCAGGGAGACGTGGAGGAGCAGAGCTGCTAAGCCTCCCAGGACTCTTCAGGATTGGATGAGTTGCTAAGCTGTTTTCCAACATGGCGGTGCCATTTTACTCTCCTTCTAGCAACCTACCTGGATTCCAAATTCTCCGCATTTTCACCCCAACTACTCGTTATTTCCATCTTTCATTGTCGCCTTCCTCGTGGGTCTAACTTATTTCTTGAATTTACTTCCCAACACCCTGACAGATGGTCTTTATTTTCTGTGACTTTCCATTCAAAATCTTTGTGGCAGCTGTAGGTTAGCTCCTCAGAAAGATACACTTGTGCCCATTAAAAATAAAATGGGCCTATAAAAACATTAACTGAAACAGCCGGGCGTGGTGGTTCATGTCTTTAATCCCAGCACTCAGGAGGCTGAGGCAGGAGGATTGTTGTGAGTTTGAGACCAGCCTGGGCTACAAAGTGAGTTCAAGGCCAGCCTGAACTGCATAATGAGACCCTGTTTCAAAAAATAGGGCCGAGGATTTAGCTCAGTGGCGTGAGCACCTGCCCAGCAGGTATGAGGTTGTGAGTTCAATACCCAGTATCAAAACAACAGCAACCAAAAAGAAAAAAACATTAACTGAAAAAAAAAAAAAACTTTAGCTAATTCAGAAAGGGACTTGAAGAGATGAGAACCAAGGCCTGGTGCCAAGGCCCCAGCGGGCCAGCAGGGTGTGGAAAGGCCGGGTAAGGGGCACAGAGCTCGGAACCCCTCTCGCGGTCCTGCCTCCCGGGCCCTCGCTGCATTATTGTACCCCTAAATCCTCAGAGGTTTCCCGCCTTATGCAGCGGGCGCGGTAGGCCTTTCTCAAGGTGACACCGTTGAAAGGACCCGGTGAAGCAAAGCCGGCCGTGTGTCCAGGCCGGAGTCCTCAGCGCCATCACGGTGCGACTGGCTTCTCCCAGCAGCAGGGCGGGTGCCCGGCCGCGGGCGGCCACCACGGGTCACGGCGAGGGATGTCTTCCGTGGCCTGCAGAATGTTTTTGTAAGTGGGGAAAGTTCCTCTGCTAAATGCATGTTTTCAGTTTCCACTGAAAAATTAGGTCTGAAAATCAGAAAAGTTTTCAGATTAAATTGTCTTTGCTGTTGTTTTGGGGGTGTGTGGGTGTGTGTTCGTTTTGGGGGGGGCAGTGCTGGGGATTGAACGCAGCCCCTCCAGTGTACTGAGCCACACCTCCAGCCCCCAGAAAAAATTGTAATTTTGGTTGTTTTTGGTTTTTTGTTTGTGTTGTTTTTAGTTAGAAAAATTCGTATTAGGCTGACAGCCTCAAAGCACACAGGTGGGTGGCCGAGCCCCAGCTGCCCGCCCCGGGGCTCCCTCCTCCGGGGCTCCCTCCTCCGGTTGCCACCCCAGCCCCCCGCGGGGTGCCCTAGACCCCGCCCGCCTCACCCTGGCCCGGGGCAGCGGCGGAGTCTGACCCCGGGCTCCTGGTGGGAACACGCGCCTCCCTGCAGAGCTTTGGTACCCGAGGGACGAAGCGGGGATCGCAGAGCTGTGCGTGGAACCGGAGACAGCAGATGCCGAGGCCGGGCCAGGGGGCTTCCAGAGACGGGGGCAGCCGCCCGGGCCAGCACCCCACTCGGGAAATGAGCACCCCAGCCTCCGCCAGCCTCCTCTGGACTCTCAGGTGCATCCGTGGGCCAAAGCACGCTGGCGTCTGCAGAGCAGGGGGCCCCTTAGCCAGGGAGGGGGCCGCAGAGCGGGGAGCAGGGCCTGGGGGGAACCGCCGTCCTCCGTGCTGAAATTCTTCCTCGTGTTACGTGTTATGGGGGGCTGTTAATTATAGCGCAACCCCCCGCCTCCAGCTTCCGCCTCACCCCCACGTTAGACACCAGCTCCGCCACAAGACGGCCAGGCCACTGCGCCGCCCATCGCGGAGCCGAACTCCTGCGTTTCCGCCCTCTGGACCTCGCTCACTTCGCTCAGGCGCTCGGCATCTCTGGTTCGCAATGGCTCTCCAGGCCGCCCCGGCCGTCCCCACGCCAGGAACCGGCCTCACCTCGGAAGTCCCAGACCTTGAACCCAGCCCCGCCTAGCACAGCTCCAAAAAGTCCAGACATTGTGGGCAGATTTCCAGGCACTGTTCTCCCAACAAGGATGGGCCCCGCAGAGTGAGGGGACGATGCTTTGGGCCTGAGGTACTGGGGATGGAATTCCGGGCCTTGGGCCCACCGGTGCCACTGAGCTACAGCCCCTGCCCACACCTGGGTCCTGGTTTCGGAGAAAGCAGCAGTCATGCCCTGGATCAACAGAACAATTATAGCAACAGCGATATTGACTTTGGGGGGTATTTGCTATATGTCAGGCACTTCATGTATGCATTATCATATTGTCTCCCTCTGTGTGTGTGTGTGTGTGTGTGTGTGTGTGTGTGTGGCTTTTTTGAGACAGAGTTGCGCTATGTACTTCAGGCTGGCCTCGAACTCCCGGCAATCCTCCTGCCTCAGCCTCTTGAATGCTGGAATTGCAGGTATGCGCCTCCACACCCAACTCACAGTTAAGTCTTTTAACAACAATACTGCAAGCTATGTAATATGATGGTGCCCGTGTACAGGAAAAGCAACTGAGATGTGGAAAGAATAATTATCCAAGGTCAGGAGCAGAGTCAGAACTTAATACCAGATCTGACAGATTTGGAGTCTTTAATTTTAGATGCTGCCTTTTCACAGTGAACAAGATCTTGACTTACTGTGACTTTTAGTATTTATACGCTGAGCAGTGTCTGTCCTTCTCATCAGCAGGTGTTGGAATTTTGGTTTGGCAGCTAACAGAGACCCAACTTAGACAGTGGCTTAAGCGTGTTTACCGCATCTAACAAGGAGTCCAGAAGGCAGCTACTGCTGGCTTTGGTTCACTGACCCAAGAATGTAAAGTTCGAGGTTTTTGACTTTTTTTTTTTAACTTGCTCTCTGAGTTACAAAATTGCTGCTTGTGTTCCAGCAGTCATGTGCATGTTCCAGGCAAGAAAAAGGCAGAAGACAAAGTGATATCTGCTTGACAGATAAAACCCCTTTAGAAAGCATTGCCCATGCCTTCTCTTTCTGCTTCCACTTTATGAAACGGGCCCTGGGTGAAACTCAGTGGGAGACTGCCTGGCTCCCTTTCACAAGGCCCTCAGTTTGAGTCCCTGAATCAATCAATCAATCAATCAATCAATGTCATGCATACTGGCATTCAACTGGGACATTGTTGTCCCCAGTAGTATGGGAACCCTTTCCTTAAGGAAGAGAGGCGGTAAGTAGGCAATTAGCATTCTCTCCCGACCTCCGGTACCTATTTGTATCTACATCTACTCACTTCTGCATCTTTAAATATGTATGCTTTTCTTCCAAGATTGGCAAATGAGGCCGTCAGCCTGTGTTCACAAATAAAGTTTTATTGAAAAACAGGCACATGCTCTTCTTTATATATGGCTGCTTTTACACTGTAAGGGCAGAGTGAGTTTGGTTTTTGTTTTGAGGAGTTTTTTAAAAGATAATTTTTTTTCTCTCTTTTAAGGGCAGTGTAGAAGTTGCTACAAAGATACCTGACTGCAAAGCCCAAACTATCTTTTTTTTTTTTTTTTTTTTGGTAGTTGTCTCTGTTGGTGTTCTCCAGGGTTGGGAGAGGCATTGCTGAGAAGGCCTCTTTCCAGCCCCTGCACCGGGCAGAAGGACTGGAGTTGAGTGTGGCTTTTCTCCTGCAATCTGCTCAAAATCAGAGCCCTTTGGCGTCTTCTCTCAGTATCTCCCACGACAATGCCACACTTTTGCACTAAAGAATAACCATACTTTTTGCCTCCAGATGCCCGGAGACATTCTGGAAGACTTACTCATAGGAACAATCAAAATTACCCAGCTTTGCGCTCTAGGGAAAGAGTCCTATTCAGACAACTTTGCGTTTGTGGGGATAATGACAAGTTTGATAAGTGCAAATTATCCGAGGAATAATTTCTGTGAAGAATTATGCATGAGGCAAGCGTGTTGGCTGAAGAATATTTTATAGCAAATCTCTTTAGATTGAGACAAAGGAAAAATATTTATGTAGCTGTAGGCACATAAAAATCAGCCTGGTGTTCTCTCATTCAGTTCTCAGTATGGGGCAGATATATTTTCTGCAAAGATTTGCACCTGAGAAACTCTCATAATTCAAAACATTTCTGTTTATCAACTGCCGGGCATCCTCATGAAGCTGTGTCGTGTACAGTGGATCGTTTGCTCAGTCAACTGTGTTTCTTGACAGATGTTTAATTTGAAAGGAATATCAAATTTTGTGGACAGTTAGACTGTTATGGTTTATATCTAGAGTCTCCCTCGAATCCTCATGCACTCATACGTGGGGCTTCGGGGAGGTGACTACAGCAGGGGTGTGTGATACTTACCATTGGACTAGTCCACCGATGAGTTTATAGCTGGGTGTGATGTTAGGAGGAAAATCAGATTAAAAGAGGTAGGTCACTGTGGGCATGGCCTGGAGGAGATGCATATATATGTGTATGTCCCTCCTCCTCCCTTGATCCCTCTCTGCTTCCTGCCTGCCCTGCCATGGACTGTTCCTACTCTATGATGCCCCCTGCCTTGGAGCCAGCTGACTGTGGACTGAAACCTCTATAATCAGTGAGCCAAAATAAACCTTTCCTCCCCTAACTTGTGGGTGTCAGGTATTTTGTCCCAGCAATGAGAAAATAACTAAGACATTGACATTTTAATCTTTTTTGTAAATGTTTTAAGCTCATATAATTCAAGTTTCCATAATGTTATCACAGTATATTTAACTGGAAAGTATGACTCCCAGAAAAATATAAGATGCAAATATCCATCTGAAATGTGTTGGACACCTATGTACCTGTCCATAAAGCACAGGAATTCCCAAATGTGGCACTTCTGACATTGTGGGGTAGGAGATTCTTTGCTTAGAAGGCTGTCTTTTGAGCTGTGGGATCATGAGCATCACCCCGGCCTCCACCCCCTAGATGCCAGTAGCACCTCCCAACGTAACAACTAAGGGTGTTTCCAGACACTGTCAGATTTTTCCTGGGAGGCACCATCATCCCATTTGAAAATCGCTGATGTATTATATATTCACAAACATTCATTTATGATACAGGCCCCAAATCATCCTATGATATTTTTTTGTTTTTGTTTTTATTTTTTGTTTGTTTTGTTTTTTAGACAGGGTCTTATCATATAATTGAGGCTGATCTTGAACTTGCAGCAATCCTCCTGTCTCAGCTTCCCATGTGCTGGAATTACAGGCATGCACCACCACACCCAGCTTCTTTTCTGATTCTTAAAAGGCTGAAATCTTGCTTGTAGTTTTTCTTTTTTCTGCAGGTAAATAATCTAGTTTCTTAGCCATTTTGTTTTCCCTTTTTTCTCTTTTCCCTTTGCTGAATTTTTCTGTCCCAATATTTATCTTTTTGTGCTGCTTTTTTTGGGCTTTATTCTTTTACAAGAGCAGGTTTAACCCCCACCCTCACCCCTCTGGGACTCCTTGTTCCCTGCCTCGTCGGCCAGGCTGTCCTTGGGCATCTTGGGGGGAAAGCGGGGTGCAGATGCTGCAGGACACAGTACAGCTTTTTTATTTTATTTGGTACTGAGGATTGAACTCACAACCTCGTGCCTGCCAGACAGGCGCTGAGGCATTACACTAAATCCCCGGCCTTATTTTTTGAGACAGGGTCTCACTATGCAGTTCAGGCTGGCCTTGAACTCACTTTGTAGCCCAGGCTGGTCTCAAAGTCACAATGATCCTCCTGCCTCAGCCTCCCGAGTGCCGGGGTTAAAGACATGTGCCACCACGCCTGGCTAGCACAGCTTTTTAAATTTATTTATTTTTAAATTTTGAGACAGGATCTTGCTAAACCACTAAGTTACCCAATGCCGGCGAGGGCCCCCCGCCCCGTTCATGCAGTGTTCACTCAGGGCCACGCACTGGCTCTTGGGAAAATGGACAGGCAGGCGACTACCAGCCCGTTTGAGTCATCTCCTGGTGTGTAGATCTGAGTCCTGTAGTCCGCACCTTGCCTGCGGGGGCTTCTTACCACCATTTGCATCCCATTGATTTATTTATCTATCAATATATCCGTGCTGGGCGCGGCCCCCAGGGCTTTTTGTGTTCCAGGTGTGCACTCACCTCTGAGCCACATCCCAAGCCCTGGCATCTGGTTTTTTTCCTTAAAAAGTTGCTTACTGTTATAAGCACTTACCTGGCCGGGGCTTTAGCTCAGCGGCACAAGCACCTGCCTGGCAAGCGCAAGGTCATGAGTTCAATCCCTGGTACTCCCCACCAAAATAATAAATACATAAATAAGTAAAGCTTTCCCTTAAAAAAAAATGCTTGCTGTTTTCTGTGCAGAGTGGGGACTCAACAGCTTTTTGTAACTTTTGAATCTGATATGATAGCAACTATTGATTTGTTTTAAATAAGCAGGTATTTGAAAATTTAAATAACGCTCCTCCAAAAGTGATGCGTCACTTCATGAACACTTCTGTTCACCAAGCAAGAGTGTTCAGCCAAAACTTTGCTTTCCTTCATGAACTCCGCTTTGGGTGACAAACAGGACCACTGCTGTGTCTTCCCCAGAATCAGGGAACGAATTCCGTGCGGGAACCAAGGCAGCACTTGCAGGGCACCTGGTTGAGGATCGTAGTGTCAGTTCCTCCCGGAGGAGAAGGAGGGGCATTCTTAGTGACACTCTCTCTGCTCTTTAGTAGGTTCATTTCGGAATTCCCAGGAAAGCTGCAGAGATGGGACACAGAATTCCCATGGGCCCTTTGTCCCGCTTCCTCTGGTCATTAACACCTGACCTATTCCTGAATCGTGTACATTAAAACTAAGAAATTCAAGCCAGGCGTGGTGGCACAGACCTTGAATCCCAGCTCCCGGGAGGCTGAGGCAGAAGGATCATTGTGAGTTCGAGACCAGCCTGGGCTACAAAGTGAGTTCAAGGCCAGCCTGAACTGCATAGCAAGACCCTGTCTCAGTAAAATAGGGCTGGGGATTTAGCTCAGTGGGGTAAGCGCCTGCCTGGCAAGCACGAGGTTGGGAGTTTGATCCCCAGTACCAAAAAAAGAAAAAAAGAAAAAAAAAAAACCTAAGAAATTCACACAGATGCAGCATCCGCAAGTCAACACAGGCTTTGTTCTCCTTCCCCAGCTCTCCGCCAGCGCCGTAGCGCTGCTCGAGCATCCGAAGGTGCCGCGGCTCTCTCTGTGTCCCCTGCTCTCTCGGTGTCCCCCGCTGTCCTCCGGTCACAGAACATTTTATCATCCACACCATTCCACAGCTCAATGGTCCAGAGCCTGGGGGTGACACTAGGGTGCCCTCCTGGGTGTCCCTTGTGTGGGTTTGGACAAATCCTCACACCTAGCCAGCATGACTATGCCACACAGAGTCGCTTCAGTGCCTTACAGTCCTCCCGGCCTCAGTGATCGGCCCTGGCTGCAGGTGGACATTTGTTTCTCCAGGGAATAATCAGGGATCGAACGCAGTCGGCCGCTCCTTGAGGCCTCAGCCTTGGACTCCGCCCTTTCCGCTCCTCCTTCCCCGCCGAGACTCCCTAGTCCGCACTCAGATCCCTACTGCGGTCGCACTCCTCGGAGATGCCCCCCGCTGCACGGCGGAAACCGGTCGCCCCCCTACACACGCGCCACAGCCACGCAGGGACCCCCGGCACCTTCCAGGGCCACGCGCCTCCGACCCTCGTCCAGGCGTCTCAGCATCGCAGCTTTAAATACAGAGAGAAAACACCCAGGACTGCAGAGGAAGCCAAGCGTATGAAAACAGCTACCGAGATGTCTGGCTCACATGGTTTGTCGTATATGACAAAGTCATAGACAAAATATAGGCGAGAGGCGAGGGAAAATAAAGATGTCATTTTGTCCCCGTGTAAATTCGC
>RJWM01021801.1:8357-25790 GCA_004363535.1 Dasyprocta punctata
TTTTTGAGGCAGGGTCGCACTGGGTAGCTCAGGCCGGCCTTGCGCTCGCGTTGTAGCCCAAGCTGGCCTCGAACTCACAACGCTCCTCCTACCTCAGCTTCCCGAGTGCTGGGATTAAAGGCGTGCACCACCACGCCCGGCTTCCAGCTCTTTCTTTTGAGATAGGCTCTTGTTAAATTTCTCAGGCTGGCCTCCCTTAAACTTGAAATCCTCCTGCCTTGGCCCCTGGAGTAGCAACAATTATAGATGTGTACCACCATGCCTGCTTCAATCCTCTTGATAAGGGGGTAAAAAAGCTAAGCTGTAACTACTGATATGTTCCAAAGCAAGTTATAAGATTCTTAGAATATTCTAGAATCAGAATGCTACAATGGCGCATGCCTGTACTTTAGCACTGGAGAGACTGAGGTAGGAGGATCACTCCAAGTTTGGGGTCAGCCTGGGCGACACAGTAAGTTTAAGGCCAGCTTAGACTACATAGTAAGAGCCTGTCTCAAAAAAAAAAAAAAAACACACACACAAAGTTACAATGGTACATCCCTTGCTTTAGAAAGTTTTATCTACCCTCTTCAAGAATCTAATCTCTTGGCCTAGTTCACTGCAAAAGACTTGCTACATTTCAGGCACTACAAGTTCAACCACTTGTTATATTCGACATCATATTTTGAACCATTCCGTATGTCTCTGTCACTACATGATGTGGGTATGACCCAATGACCTGTCTGTTGGGACAAACTTACATGATTCCCATGTCTTGTTATTTCCCACAGCAAAGTCCAAGCACCTTGATATAATATTTCTGTCAACTCCCTAACCCACATACATCAGTCTGCAAGGACTACCTCTCAATGCAGTAGGGCATGAAGTGCAGGGCAATGGCATGTCCCACTCTTGTCACCTGGCTTCCCTCTGTGTCAGTGCTAGGGGCCCAGCCAACATGGGTATGGTCTTAGTGACGCAAGTGCCCTCATTTTCAGTCCAACCTCCCATCTTTGGGCCTCACCGTGCTAGGGAGCTGCAGCCCTGTGGTACCTCCAGGCAGATAGCTGAGCATCTCATCGTTGTAACTGGACTCCAGACTGATGATCTCGTCAATGACATCATCAATCTAGGAGAAGAAGTAGACACTGTACAGGGTGAGAAGAACCGTAAGGGGAGGCTGGGGGTGTAGCTAGCTGAGTGGCAGAGCATTTGCCTAGCAAAAAACTGGAACTAGTGCATGAGAGGGTTGTCTACAACCTCTTACCTCCTTCTCTGAGCTGGACCCAATGGTGAGCAGTGCCATGGGGCTGTTAGGAGCGCTGCCTGTGGGGCCAGTGGCATGGGCAGCCTCAGGAGCAGGCAGTGGCTGGGCACTTGTCGGCCCTGGTGGTGGAGTGAGGGCCTGAGAAGCCAGCTTGGGCCCAAGGGTGGTGGACAGGTACTGTTTCACTTGCTGCCGGCGGGCTTGCTGCAGGTGGTAGCGTGTTGGGTTCTCCAGGTGGGTCTGCACCTGTGGAATAAGAGGGATAGGTGGGGACAGGGGACAAGGTACAACAGGGCTGAGTGGCACCACTCTAGGCTCCAGCCTGATCCTTCTAACCAATCTGTTCCTGGGTTCAGGTGGGTAACCTGGGCCTAGAATTTGAAAAGCACTCAAAAATATTGGTGACTGGGTGGGTGGCACAAGCCTGCAATCGAAGAATTGAGGGAAGCTGAGGCAGGAAGACTGCAAATTTGGGTCCTGCCTGGGCAACTTAGTAAAATTTTGTCTCAAAAACAAAATGGGGGACTGAGAATATAGCTCAGTGGTAGAATGCCCCGGGTTTGAGCCTCAGTTCTATAAAACAATAAATAAAATAAAAAATTAATTTTTTGTAATACTAAGGACTTGAACCCAGGGCCGGCACAGTTATATCCCCAGCCCTTTTACTTTTGTTTAGTTTGAGACACGGTCTTGGCTAAGTCCCTTAGCTGCCCAGGCAATCCTCCTGCTCCAGCCCCCCAGAATGCTCAGGTTACAGGTGCACACTACCATGCCTAACAAAAACATAAAAATATTGGTAAGTCTGCTTATGCACCCAAATTCCCTTTCTCAGAAATTTTCTACAGCCCCTAAAATTCACCCAGTTGACAGGATCTTTCACAGTAGAGCCCCTGATCCACATACCCTAAGATTCCTCCCTGGTCTGTGATAACACCAAAGATACCTCGGAACTACACATGGCTTACCAAGACACTGATAACTAAATTCATAATGCATCTTTTTCTCTCACTTATACATGCGTGCACGTGACTTGTCCCATAAAGCCTAGGTCCACCTAGGCCACTCAGGATCCTCTATGATCCACCAAGGCATAATAGTGACCCAAGAGAACCTTCATGAATCCACAAGAACACCTCAAAAATATTAAACACATGGGACATGAGCACAGGCCATTGATACCTTCAGGGACATTCCTTAGAGGCCCCTGGACCTTGCCCCAAAGCTACCAGGAACCCAGGCCACCCCTAGCTTCCAGAACCACTCCTTAGTCAGCAGGAGTGACTCTCAGGGCCTCCGGACCTCATCTTACCTTGAGCACCTCCCTTGGCACCTGAGCAGGTGGTGGACGGCTCAACGTGTGGCCCCCAGCGGAGACGCCAACCACGGAAATGGCGGGAGAGGCAGGCGCAGGGCTGGGGAAGGCAGTGGCCGCGGCCTGCTCCCGACGCTCACGCCTCTCCTGCTCTTGTGCCTGGGCCCGCATGAGCTGCTGCCGCAGCAAGACCCTCGATGAAGATGATGACGACATGGCAGGGGTCCTGGAGCCCCCTGCAGAAGACGATGCAGAGAGTGTAGCTGGAGTGGCCGGGGTGGCCTGCAGTGATATTGGGAGGCTGTGGAATGGGAAATATGGGGCCACAGGTAAGCTAGGAGTCTCTTCCCAAGCCTAAGGGGCATTGTGTGCTGAAACAGACATGGGAACCAGGCCTGGTCGCAGTCCTCCGGGGCCACAGTGTGATGGGAAATCACCAGGACCAGACCCAATCTCAGTACCCACAGGTCGCAGTCTGGTGGGTGAAGTTGAGCCCTCAGTCCTAATGGAGGAGTACAGGTTTGAACCCGTTCGCATTAAGAAGCGGCGATGCCGTTGGTAGCTCTGCAAGAGGGGTTCATCCCAGTTAAAAGTGAGCCAAAGCAGAACTGAGGCTGTGGCCACAGTAGACCACGGTTAGAGAGGGCTCCAGGGTCCAACCTGAGGCAAGACAGTCTCAGCTCTCGCAAGTGAGCATCAGACTACAAGGGCAGCCGGAGGTCCCCCTCCCTCTCTGTCTGGACTGCTGGTCCCAGGAGCAGGGCAGTCTTGAAAAATCAGAGATTTCACAATCCTCTCTTCCTGCCCCTCTTCCAGGTCCCCTCCCCTCTCTAGAGCCCAGGCCGATGACTCAGCACATTCAGACTTCCAAGCTGGGGGAAAGACCAGAAAGGGTTCTTCAAAGGCTGAAAGTGGGTGGGGTCTGGCCGGTGAGAAGAGCTGGGCAGGGGCAGTGGGTATGGCCCCGCCCACCAGGGGGTGGGAGTCTCAGCAGGCCCGCCTTCCAAGAAAACCTGTGCTGCTGAGGGTGTGCAGGAGGGGCAAGGCAAGGGAGGTCTGGCTGCAGACTACCTTGCTTGGCCCCTGCCTTCCTGCGTGACCTGCCCTTTCCGGACGCTAATTCTAACTGCTAGAAAATACAGGCTGCTGAGAACGGTTTGGGTGGGCCCTGGGGGCCTCTTAGGATCGTGAGAAGGAGCTGAGAAACGGGGAGGGGTGTCATTTTGCGAGTCATACCTGGAGCGTAGGGGTAGGGGTTGGCTTTTGAGCTCGTAGAAACTGTCCGGATCAAGGATGTTTTCTAATTCAATGTCAGCAACAATCCCAGATTCCGGAAGCAGAGAGTTCAGGCTGCAGTGGAAGGGAGGGAGGGGTAGTAGTCAGTGATTGTAGGGAGCCTTGTTCCCCTCCTTTCCCCAGAGACAGAGGGGGACCCTTCATGCTGTGAATTCCACATCGGCTCCCCACCCCTTCCCTCTTCCGCTCTCCTAGGCTCAGGGTTACCCCCACTCTCCTCAGAGTCAGAATAATAAGACTGCCTGAACCCCAACCCCCTCATTCTTAACGACCACAAGCAACAACAACCCGGGCTTCAGGAAAACAGAATGTAGGAATGACAATTCATTTCATAGGATTCTCGGCTTTGCATACAGAGCTCTCCCAACCCCCACACTCCCTACTGTTTTCCTAACAGCTGAATGTGAGCCCACACACAGAGAGAGACACACTCACAGCAAACAGGGGTATCCCTCAGCACAACAGCCCATTTAACACAAAGTGGGTATATCATAAGGAGAACAGAACAGGGGTCGGTGATTCACTTTACTGAAGATCTACCACTTTGAAAGGGAGTTTCCCAGCCCCTGCCAGAGTTCATGGGATACCAATAAATGTAAGCCAGGTGTGGTTGTGCACGCCTGTAGTTCCAGCACTCAGGAGGCTGAGGCAGGAGGACTGCTGCAAGTCTGAGGCCAGCCTGAACTACAAAGTGAGACCCTGCCTCAAAAAAAGAGGTGGGGGTATGAAAGTCTTCTTGCTCCAACAGTCTGGATTTACAATACAGAGGATTTGGCTGGATGATCTACCTTACAAGAGCATTCTTTTCTTAGCTGAAGGAACCTGCCCAACCCTCTCCTTTTTTGGATACATCAAAACATACACATCCCTCGTACCAAGACCTACTGGCATACAAAAGAAGAAGACACAAACATTCCCTCCCCTTCTTTTGATTGTACCCACTACCGTGATGTTGTAGGACTAGGTTGCTAGAAAGAATGAGAAGATGGTGAACGGATTTGCAGAGAGGCTCCTGCTCAGCCCTCACAGCCGACCCAAGAACTCCAGTGTCCACGAACACTTGCACAGGGATGAGCATGCCTCTCTGAATTTAAAACGGTAGAGCCCTGAGAAATTATGGGTAACTTCTCTGGACAAGAACCCTCTCCCCTCCCCAAGGATTTGTTTTCCTTCCTCTCTCTCCTTGCCCTCAGATGGGGCCCTAAAACCACCCAGGAAGTCGGGAAGAGGAAGCTTGGGGGAGCTGCTGAGCTCAGCACAATCTCAGGCAGGAAGGGGGCAAAGCCTCAACTTGTGATCGCACACCTATTGCACCAAGTGCAAGAGATGGGTGCTGTGGGGGACAGGGGCACGGACAGGGCGGGCTGGAGCTCCAGAGTGGGCTGACAGAAGTGAGGGAAAGAAGCCAGAGAGAAAAGAACCCACCCGGGCAGGGATGGGGCCATCCATACTCACTCCAGCTCTAGGGACAGACTCGAGATTCCACCCAGGAACTCTTGAGACCAACTAGGAGGGCCGACAAAAACAAGAGGGTATGTGCGGGAAGGGGGCAAGCAAGGAGGCAGAGAGGCTGAGTGGCAGCAGGAACGGGTTCCCAAAGAAGGTCTGAGGCCTTTTCTGAACTGAGAGGCAACAGGCTCGCCGTCCACTTTCCCCGCCCTCTGGCGAGGTCCTATTGAAGCCCCTGCAGGTGTGGGAAGAAGGCAGGGATCTGTGCCCCGGGGGAGGGGCGGGGGTGGGATTATTCTGGCCAGGTCTTGTTGAACGTGGCTTCTCTCGCTCACTTACACACACTCAGAAGGCTGTCCCCATAGGGCAAATCAGACACTTCCAAATCCCTCCAGATTCATCATGTCCCCAAACACGGCAAGCACCACCTAGAGTCACTGAGCTCCCAGAACAGTATCTATCCCCTAGGACCCTACAATTTTATTAAAATCAGTGCCTCACCTGACAGTGCCCCTCACATTCACTCCCAGCTTCTAATAAGTCCCCCAAATTCAGCCACCTGAAACTAGTTTCTGGATACTCCAGAATCTACCCCTCTAGACCCAGTCTGGTCCCCCAAATCAGACCCTGACCAGCTTTAATGCACTCCCACGACTCCTTTAAGCCTCAGTCCAGGCAAGCTACCACCGGATTCCTTAGGTGCCCCCCCAAAACAGGCGCCCCGACGTCCTCCAAGCCTAGGCCAAGGGCCTCCAATCCCAGTCCGGGATCCCCCAGTACCCCCAGATGGGGTCCTGGGAACCCCAACTGGCACCCCCAGTCCCAAGCGTCCCGTACCTGAGCAGCTGGGTTGAGTCCGCGGATCTGTGCTCCTCCAACAGCACGAACACTGCTCGAGGGCCCTCAGCACTGGGCTCTACGCCGTCCCGAGCTGGCTCGGCTTCATGAGACATGACGCCCGGCCCCGGGCGAGCCCTGCCAGGCCGGTCGAGCCTCGGCCCGGTCCCCCCAACAAAATAAGAGTCCCCCTCCCCCTACTCGCCACCGCCTCCTCTAGGGCTAAGCCATGGAGCTAGGCTCTGCGCGGGCGGGCGGCGTCGGGAAGATGGGATGGGCCGTGAGTCATCCCCCGCCCAGAACGGACCGACACCCCCCAACACCTAACCCCGGACGACCGCCCTCCTCCCCCTCGTCCTCTTTCCCCTCCTCCTCGGGTTGGGGAAACTCCACAGGAAGTGACCACACGCGGATGGACAACTCAGAGCCACGCCCCCTAAGCGCGTCAGCCAATCGCTGGGGGGGAATTTCAAGATCCGCCCTAAATCTCGCCTTCGAACGAAGGGAACACTTACTTCAGCCCCTCCTCATTCAAAGAAGGGGGCACGTAGGCCGCACCTTCGGTGGCTGAGGCAAATAAGCGACGGGTAATTTGTTGAGTCACGCCTCTACGTTTGCGTCGCTCCCTGAGCCACGCCCTCCCGTCGCAAATTATTCTCCCCCAAAATAATAAGCCGCTCCCTGGGTCCTCTGCGCCTGCGCACCAATAGCCAATCGGCACTCAGTGAGTCCCCAGGTTAAGCTTTTCGCTGCGAAACCGCGCCCCCTCTCGGACCATGGTCGTAACACCTGCGCCGGAGACAAGAATTTGTCTAAAAACTTCGATCTAGCCGCGCCTCCGCAGCCAAACCCACAACTACGAGGAAGGACCAGCTATGTTTCCTGGAGATCTCGGTCATAAACCCTCTTTCAATTCCCGCAGTCCAGCCACCCTGCTGGTCTTGTTGGGAGGGTTCAATTTAGTTGTGACGAACCTATGGCATGCGTGTGGCAGCAGGCACGCAGAGCCTTCTCTGTGAGCCGGTGAGCCAAGTGTGTTGAGTTGGTTTTTTTTAAACTCAAATTTCAGTATTCATGTTTGATACCAGGGTTGGCACTTTGCCATTAAAAAGTGGGTTTTGGTTTGCAGTTTGGGCACTCGATCTCTAAAATGTTAATCATCACTGTATGTCATCCAAAATTGTACTGTGGTAGTTGTGTTACTGTAATACACGCTTAATGGATCCTTGACAAATGAATGCATGCATGGATGGAAAGATCTCTTCCTTCAGGGTGAATGACTTCTGGAATGATAAGGAACCGGGTTTGAATACAATAGGAGTCCTCTTCTCTCCCAGCTGCTGGTTTCCTGGCCCCTGGGGGTGGGGGATGTCATAATACCTGTTTGGTAAGGAGGGTTAGAGATAAACTAACAAAAGTGCTAGCAAGTTGGTTGGCGTACAGTTAGCTCACCAAGAAAGTAATTGATTCATTCATTTGTTCACTGACTCACCATTTCCTGTGTCCCAGACACAAGCAAGCTGCTTGCACACAAAAGAAGTTCCCAGCATACCTTCAGGTGCATCTAGCAAGCAAAACCCTTGGGTAATGGTTGATACATTGTGTCAATTGGAGAAGTTTAGAAGTTTAAGCAACTCAGCAGGGAGCCAAGGCCCTCACTTCGCAAACATCCTCATCCTGTGCAAGAGGAGGGCAGGGAGATGGTGTGAGTGCTATGCACCCCCAGGGGGTGGTAGCCTGCTTACAATATAAGGGAGTAGAAGAGGCTTGCTTTTTAGGTTTTTTTTTTTTTTTCCTTGCGGCACCAGGAATCAACCTCACCCCTGCCAGACTGGCGCTTAAGACACTGAGCCAAACTCCCGGGCCTAGTTTTTTTGAGGCAGGGTCGCACTATGTAGCTCAGGCCGGCCTTGTGCTCGCGTTGTAGCCCAAGCCGGCCTCGAACTCACAACGCTCCGCCTGCCTCAGCCCCCGGAGTGCTGGGATTAAGGGTATGCGCCACCACATCTAGCTTTGCTTTTTAGTTCTTGCTGCTTTTGCTGCCTTCCCTGCTATGAATGTTGCCCTTGTACCAAGACATTCTGCCTTAAAAAAAAAAAAGACATCCTGCCTTGGGGCCAGCTGATTATAGACTGAAACCTCCACAAACTATGAGCTAAATAAACCTTTCCTTCCTTAATTTTGGGTGTTTGGTATTTTGTCCCAGCAATGAGAGAAAAGTAACTAAGACAACTGGGATCCACAACTTTCCTCACTCCTTCCCACTGCCCAAGATCCTGGCGTCACTAGACCTCCAGAAACACTGAGCTTGTATTCTCTAGTATTGGGACACTTATTACCCAGGTTTGGTAGACACACACATTCCTGCATAAACACAATCTCATAGAATGGGAAAACCTCTACAAAGTAAACATGACAGTTCTTCTCCAAACTAATCTTTTAAAAAATCAGTACATTTGTAAATCAGGAGGGAAAGGAAGGTTGAAGAGAGGGTAGAGGAATGGGGAGAAAGTCAAGTTATATCATGCACAGGTACAAATTCCCTATGATGAATGTGATCATTATGTATATCTAAAATGTACCTTGAGACCAGCCTGGGCTTCAAAGTGAGTTCAAGGCCAGCCTGAACTGCATAGTGAGACCCTGTCTCAAACAATAGGTCTGGGGATTTAGCTCAGTGGCGTAAGCACCTGCCTGGAAGGCGCGAGGTTGTGAGTTTGATCCCCGGTACCAAGATAAAATAAAATAAAATGTACCAATAAACTTACTTTTAAAAAAGGCTGGGTATGGGCAGCATACCCAGCAGTCGGGAGACTGAGGCAGGAGGATTGCTGTGAGTCTGAGGGCAGCCTGGGCTGCAAAGTGAGTTGAAGGCCAGCCTAAACTGCACAGTGAAACCCTGTCTCAAAAACCCTCTTATTGCTTTTTCTCCTTTTACTTGGCCCCAGCTTGGTCTGCAGAGCCAGTCCTTACCCTAACTCTTCACTTTTACTTTCTCAAACTTGGCTACTGCTTTTTGCTTATTTTATTCAATTCTTTGTTTGAGACAAGAAGAATTTGGAATCTAACTCCAGAGGGAAGGGTGAGCAACCCAGAAGCCAGTAACACTTAGTTGGTAAGCCACTTTTAGAAGGAGCTACCCATTAACCGTACCCCCGATGATGATCTTTGCCACAATTAGGCATTTCATCAGGGGTTGTAAAATTGTGATTTTGTATTTCAACAACTTTCTCCTATATTTATTAGATAGAATTCCTCTGTAAAGGACTTTCTTTAAACCACTCTAATAATCTAGTGTAATTGAGATAAATTTACACTGCTTTTGGCTAACCTCAATTGCTAATAAAGGATCACTTAAAATATTTCAGCCTGTTAATTATATATGGGCGTGGTGGTGTGTACCTATGATCCCAGCACTTGGGAGGCTGAGGCAGGAGGATCATCGTGAGTTACAGGCTAGCCTGGGCTACACAGTAAGTTCAAGACCAGCTTGAACTACATAATGAGACCTTATCTCAAAACACCGAAAAAAAAAAATGGGCATCTGAAATAAATAGTTCTCAGATGAAGAAGTAGAAGCAGCCAATAAATGCATGAAAAAAAATTCAATATCACTGGCCATTAGAGAAGTGCAAATTAAAATAACAGTGAGATTCCATCTCACTCCAGAAAAAAAGGTTATTATCAAGTCAAGCATGCGGCCCAGGTCTGTAATCCCTGCACCGGGGGGGCTGAGGCTGGAGGATCACTGCAAGTTGGAGGCCAGCCTGGGCTACAAAGTAAGTTCAAGGCCAACCAGAATTGCATGGTAAAACCCTGTCTCAAAAAGACAAAAAAGAAAACAAACAGCTGTCATCAAGAAATCAGTAACAAGGGCCAGGAGTTTGGCTCAGTGGCTTAAGCGCCTGTCTGGCAGGCATGAGATTGTGAGTTTGATCCCCGGTGCCGGAAAAAAAAAAAATCAGTAACAGGGTGGGGGATTTAGCTCAGCGGCACAGTGCCTACTTGGCAAGTGTGAGGTCCTGAGTTCAATTCCTAGTACTCCTCCCCAAAAAATCAATAACAAATGCTAGTGAGGTTTTGAGGGTGGCAGGTGGGGAGGAACCCTTCTTCATTGTTGATGGGAGTGTAAACTGGTATACCACTGTGGAAATCAGTACGGACAGTCCTCAAAAAACAATTGAAAAAAAACCTACAATTGGAAATTCCATTTGACCTATCTATTACCCTTCTAGGTATCTTCCCAAAAGATTTAAAGACATTCCACAGCGATATATGCATACCTCATTTTCTAGCAGCACAATTCATCATAGCTAAATCTTAGAAGCAGCCTATATGTCCATCAGCAGATCAGTGAATGAAGAAAATGTATTTATACACAATAAAGTATTACTCTGCCATAAAGAAGAACAAACTACAGTCATTTGTAGAAAAAAGTGAAATAAATCAGACACACATCTCAAATATCACATAGCTTCTCTTATATGAGAAATCAGTATATAAATATAGTGCAAAATATAAAGTAGATAATAGGATAAAGAGAGAAAAAATTATTGTAATCCCGCATGGACAATTATCTAAAAATGTACCCTGAAAAAAAAAAAGCTGGGAGTGGTGGCGCACACCTTTAATCCCAGCACTCAGGAGGCTAAGGTAGGAGGAGCATTGTGAGTTCGAGGCCGGCCTGGGCTACAACGCGAGCGCAATGCCGGCCTGAGCTACACAGTGCGACCCTGCCTCAAAAAACCAGGGCTGGGAGTTTGGCTCAGTGGCTTAAGCACCTGCCCTGGCAGGCACAAGGTTGTGAGTTCAATCCCTGGTGCTGCAAAAAAAGAAAAAAAATGTACCCTGATTTAGTATAAATATCTTCTCTATTTTATATGTTTTTTGCCCCATTAGTCTGGTTGTTAATCTCTATGTATGATAATTAATTTTAAAAGGGCTTATAGCCGGGCGTGGTGGCGCACGCCTTTAATCCCAGCACTCAGGAGGCTGAGGTAGGCGGAGCGTTGTGAGTTCGAGGCCGGCTTGGGCTACAACGCGAGTGCAAGGCCGGCCTGAGCTACACAGTGCGACCCTGCCTCAAAAAACCAGGGCTGGGAGTTTGGCTCAGCGGCTTACGCGCCTGTCAGGCAGGCGTGTGGTTATGAGCTCGATCCCCGGTGCCACCAAAAAAATAAAAAAATAAAAAAAAATAAAAGGGCTTATAAGACAAATAAATGAATTTGATGCTAGCAAAAATGGGGGTGGATGGGAAGGGTAAAAAAGAATTGAGATATGTTATGTAGATGTACCAACTTCCCACAATGAATGTAATGCAAATATATGCTAATAAAAATTGGAGAAAGAAGGCAGATGACATAGTCATAGCAGATTCAAAATACATTACAAAGACTTAGTCATGGAAATCTGATAAGGGAATACAATAAAAAATTAGAGTCAGGCATCTGTAATCTCAGTATTCTGGGAAGCTGAGGGAGGAGGATTGAAAACCGAAGCCCATCCTGGGCAACTTACTTAGTGAGATGGTCTGAAAATAAAAGATGAAAAAGGGGTGGAGATGTAGTTCAGTGTAAAGAAAAAACAAAACAAAACAAAAAAAAACCCACCTAGATCAAAGGTAAACAAAATCAAACAGTTGACTTGGAGCTGTGGGTGTAACTCAGTGACAGAGCATGTGCTTACCGTGTAAAATGTCTTGGGTTCCACCCCCACTTTCAACACAACCAAAAAATTGACTTGGATAGCTATAGGAATTAATAAGCAATATTTCATGTCACTAGAGAAAGGTGAACTATTCACTAAAATGGCTTAAGAGAAATGACTCTTTTGGAGGAAGGTATTTGATTTTTTTTTGAGACAAGGTCTTGCTGTTGCCCAGGTTGTCCTCAAATTCCTGTGCTTAAGCAATCTTCTCACCTCAGTCTTCCCAATAGCTAGAACTACCATATATATACAGGCCACCATACCCAATTAGGATGAGATTTCTAATGCACACCATTCAGAAAAATTAACTTTGGATTGATTAAAGTCCCAAACATAAAAAGCAGAACCATCAAACTATAAAAATATTCAAACAAAATATTTTTGAAGAATATGTGCAAGGTAGCTGGGTATGGTGGTACACGCCTATAATCCCAGCACTTGGGAGGCTGAGGCAGGAGAATCACTGCAAGTTTGAGGCCAGCCTGGGATACATAATGAGTTCAAGGCCACCCAGCACTACACAGTGAGACCCTGTCTCAGAAAAAAGAAGAAGAAAAAGAAAAAGAAAAAGAATATATGTCAGGCTAGCCTGGGTGTGCTGGTGCACATCTATAACCCCAGCACTCAGCAGGCTGAGGTAGGAGGATCACTGGGAGTTCAGAGTCAGCCTGGGCTACATGGTGAGTCAAAGGCAGCCTGAACTACGTGGTGAGACCCTGTCTTAAAAAACCAAAAACATGAGCCGGGCATGGTGGCGCATGCCTTTAATCCCAGCACTCGGGAGGCTGAGGTAGGAGGAGCGTTGTGAGTTCGAGGCCGGCTTGGGCTACAATGGGAGCACAAGACCGGCCTGAGCTACATAGTGCGACCCTGCCTCAAAAAACTAGGGCCAGGAGTTCAGCTCAGTGGCTTCAGCGCCTGCCTGGTAGGTGCGAGGTTGTGAGTTCGATCCCTGGTACCGCAAAAAAAAAAAAAAAAAAAAAAAACCAAAAACACAGAAAAAAAGAACATGTCTAAGGCTTTGGGCAGAAAAAAGTAGCAAGATACACAAAGCAAAAGATAGAAAAGTAACAATAACCAACATTTACTCATCCTTGGTACTTTATCCGCACAAAGGTATTTTCATCTATAGAATAAACCTCTGATGAGAGTTAGAGTTATTATTTCAGCCTTCGGATCAGGAAAATGTACAGCAAGTTAAAATCCCTTGCTTATGGTCACCCTACCTCATTAAACCTGCAATTTGAATGCAGGCACTCCCTGCCCCCAAGTCCCACTTCTCCATTCCACACTAAAATAGAAAATTATAGTTTGAGCCCCTGCATGGTGGTGCATGCCAGTAATCTTGGCTATTCAGGAAGATGAGGCACGCAGATTGCTTGAGTCCAGGAGTTTGAGAGCAGTTTGGGCAGCATATTGAGAACCAGTCTCAAACCAAACCACACCCAAAAAACTACAATCTGAGTTGAGTATATAGCTCAAAGGTAAGAGTACTTGCCTACCATATACAAACCCTTTGCGTTCCATCACAACATCACACATAGTCACACACTACAATATGTAAAGGATGAAGCAGAGTGAGAAGACTTGCGACAGAAGAGAGCAAATATTTACAGCACTAGACCCACACATTTATTAAACTGCCACACACACGCACACACCCCAATCTTTTTTTTTTTTTTTTTTTTTTTGCAGTACCAGGGATTGAACTCACAACCTCACACCTGCCAGGCAGGCGCTTAGGCCACTGAGCCAAACTCCAGGCCCACACACCCCAATCTTACAAACACCAGCTTCATCCACATTTCTCAAATGTCTCTGTGACAGGTGCTTGCCCGAGGCAACCTTGCACAATGTGCCTTCCCTCTCACCTATCTCAGTTTCTTTTAATCTCTCACTTTCAACTTTCTCAGTACCACCATCTCCCCTCCGTCTGTCACATGCAACTGGAATTGCACCAAGTGACAACTTCAGGAGTCTTGAGGGTGGAAGGAGGACGCTTGGATGGTAAAATTCAAGGTATTTAGGAATTGACAGAAAGAGTGATTGAGGGTGGTGGCAGGAATCTACTACAGGACAGTTCGAATGAATTGGAATAAATCTCTTTGGCGAAATGGGCTCCTAAAGGACAGTTTGAGAGCACAGGTGGAAGATGATTGAGGGCGGATTGGGAAAATGGTTGTGAGGTTGGAAGATGGTTTGAGGTACAATTGAGAGACTAGGAAAATAGTCGATGTTTAGGGACAGAGTTTTAAGGTAGTTTAAGGAGTAGAGCTGTCAACTGTCATGATAGGTTGACTAATACTCCCCCACAAACGCACCAAAGATACCCTCATTCTAATCCCTGGAAATTGTGAATGTTCTACTGGGAGTGGGCAAGAGACAGATAGAAGTACTTTGTAGATGTGATTAAGGATTTTTTTTGGTAGTACTGGAAATTGAGTCCAGGTCTACTCTACCACTGAGTTACATTCCTTCCTTTCTTCATTAAATTTTAAGACAAGGTTTCACTAAATTGCCCAGGTTGATCTGGAGCTCATGGTCTTCCTACCTCCTCCCCTTACTCTAGTGGTGGGATTACAGGTGTGCACCACCACACCCAGTTTGTACCTTTTTTTATTTTTTGAGACAGGTCTCGCTGTGTAGTTCAGATTGGCCTTGAGCTCACTGTGTAGTTCAGTTTGGCCTTGAACTCACAATGATCTTCCTGCCTTAGACTCCCAAGTACTGGGATTACAGGTGTGTGCCACCTCGCCTGGCAGGGAGACTTGGTGAACACTGTCTCTTTCTAGAGATTGTAGTCAGGCAGCTGTAGGTCTTGGAGATAGCATCAAAAGTGACCCTGTTGAAGTTGCCCAGTGTGGCAGTGCAGCCCCTGGCAGAGATGTAGCTACTTGGGACCATGGACTGAGATGATGCCAGTGCCTCTGGGGGCAGGGATCAAACGCCCCAATACAGAGCCTCAGCGGCCTGTCACCTTGCAAGGGACAGTGTGGCACTTGCCAATCTTATTCCTCAGTAGCCTCTCTGGAAGGGGACAGTGGAGAGCTTGGCCAGGACGATGCCCCATCGGATGGCATGCCTACCTCCTTGGATCACTTCACACCCAGACCAAAGGGACTATTGTAGTCCTCAGTGGCGATGAGAGTCTGCTTCTACACGGGGTGATCTGCACAACTTTGCCCAGGAAGAACCCAGTCATCTGAGACTCCTTGATGGGCAGGGAGAACAGCTAGATATCCTCCAGGCGAGGCAGATTAGGGCATGGAAAAGAGGCTGGACAACAAAAGAGGTGTGACCTGTCTATTACAGGGGAGCTGTCAGATCACAGCTGGGCTGCACACACAGAGCAGCTTCAAAGTCCTGCTTGGGATGCTTGGCTCTGATGTCAAAAGATGTGAACTGAGTATGGTAGCGCATGCCTGTGATTCCAGCACTTGGGAGGCTGTGGGAGGCGGATCGCCATGAGTTAGAAGCCAGCCTGGGCTACATAGTAAGTTCAAACGCAGCAGGAACTACATAGTGAGACCCTGTCTCAAAAGCAAGAAACAAAACAAAACAAGACCAGCCTGGAATACATAGCAAGAACCTGTCTCAAAAACAAAACAAATCAAAGAAAAACAAAACAAAACAATGAAAGATGGGGGCCATTGACTTCCCTGCTACCTCTTGTTCTTCCAGTGGCCCATCTGGCGTGCAGGGTATATCTTCATTTTTCTTTTTTTTTTTTTTCCGTGGCACCAGGGGATCGAACTCACAACCTCGCACCTGCCAGACAGGTGCTTAAGCCGCTGAGCCAAACTCCTGGCCCTAGTTTTTTTGAGGCAGGGTCGCACTATGTAGCTCAGGCTGACCTTGCGCTCGAGTTGTAGCTGAAGCCGGCCTCGAACTCACAATGCTCCTCCTACCTCAGCCTCCCGAGTGCTGGGATTAAAGGCGTGTGCCACCACGCCCAGCCTCTTCACTTTTTCTTTTTGGGTTTTTGTTTCTAGGTTTTTTGAGACAGGTCCCCCTCACTATGGAGTCCAGGCTGTCCTCAAACTCCCAGTGCTTTTACTGTCTTAGCTTCCTGGATGCTGGGATTACAGGTATGGGCCACCATGTCCAGCTCACTTTTTCTTTTTGAGCACTTCTTTTTCTTTTATCTGTCCTTTTTACCTTTATTTACGTGTTTTTGGTTTTTCTGAAACACAGGATCTCACTATGTAGTCTGGGTTGGTCTTGAATTTGTTTCCATGTTTTTTTTTTGTTTTTGTTTTTTGTTTTGTCTTTTTGAGACAGGGTCTTGTATGCAGTTCAGGCTGGCCTTGAGCTCACTTTGTAGCCCAGTTTGGTCTTGAGCTTGCAATAATCCTCTGACTCAGACTCCCGAGCTCTGGGATTACAGGTGTGCGCCACCAATGCCGCTGAGCTAAATCCCTGACTCAAATTTGTGTCAGTTCTCCCACCTCAGTCTCTTGAGTGCACCACCACACCCAGCTCCTTTTTACCTTTAAATAAATGTTAAACTTTCAAATTCATCAATTGTCCTGTCCAATTCTTTGAACAGGATAAAAGCGTGGAGGCATTTTGTCTGCTAACATAGGGACTTGATCATGTCCTTGACAGCCAGCCCAGTTTAGTCACCAGGATCCACCCCTTATTCTTAGCCTTGCTACTGCCAGCCCTATGGTCTGGGCCCCAGCCCCTGCCATCTCTGTGGCCTTGAAAGTGACTACTGAGGCTAAGTCACCACCACCTCCCAGGGCTGAGCCCCCGGGGCCTCTGAGCTCACCTGCTACACTGGCCCATCAATTGTCTGGTGTTTTCTAGAGGAAGAAGAAGCTCTGGATTTTTTTTTTTTTTAGCGAAGCATGTTGGTGCACACCTGTAATCCTAGCACTCTGGAGCCCGAGGCAGGAGGATTGCGAGAATTCAAGGCCAACCTGGGCTACATATGGAGTTTATGACCAGCCTAAACATCATAGTGAGGCCTTGTCTTGAAAACCACCCCCAAAATAAATTTTTTTTCAATCTTGAGACAAGGTCTCCCTAATTTGCTAAAGGCCAGGTGTGGTGGTACATGCCTGTAATCATAGCATTCAGGAGGCTGAGGTAGGAGGATCACCCAGAGTTCGAGGCCAGCCTGGGATACTTTTTTTTTTTTTTTTTTTTTTTGCACCGGGGATTGAACTCACAACCTTGCGCCTGGCAGACAGGTGCTTAAGCCACTGAGCCAAATTCCCAGCCCTAGTTTTTTTTGTTTTGTTTTTTTCTTCCCCCGGCACCGGGGATTGAACTCACAACCTCACGCCTGCCTGACAGGCGTGTAAGCTGCTGAGCCAAACTCCCGGCCCTGGTTTTTTGAGGCAGGGTTGCACTGTGTAGCTCAGGCCGGCCTTGCGCTCGCGTTGTAGCCCAAGCTGGCCTCAAACTCACAACGCTCCTCCTACCTCAGCCTCCGGAGTGCTGGGATTAAAGCCGTGTGCCACCACACCCGGCTGCCAGAGATTTTCTTTTTTTTTTGACACAGGGTTTCCCTATGTAGTTCGGGCTGGCCTTGAACTCACTATATAGCCCAGACTGGCCTCAAACTCACTTTAATTCT
>RJWM01021802.1:0-24605 GCA_004363535.1 Dasyprocta punctata
TGTGTTAACAAGTCATGTATGCTGATAAATCATGTAACCATAGAAACACCTGTTGATCTCATTCTTGTTATCTAAACCTTCAGCCCTCGCAAAAAAAGGGGATAGAAATTATTCTGTGTGAGTTAGTAGAGTATGTAATTGTATTAGTAACAGTAGTAGTAGAGAGTAGCAATAAACGAAGCAGATTCACGCAGTCTCTAAGCTGTTTGTGTGTCTGTTCTCCACGCGCCGACGCTCAGCCCACCTTCGGGGACTCTGTGGACCTAGCCTGGCTGGACCGCGGCAGATTGCGCTGCAACGCTGGACTGGGTAGAACTCGACCCACTGTGCAGCTAGTGAGGATGCATTCCAGGAGTGTGTTGCTGGAGCCTCTGCCTTACTGGGTGGGGGTCAGAACCTCCAGGACCCAGGCAGCTAGGTGGAGCGCACCCTGGAGTGTGGCACCACCCAGACCTTGCGTCTGGCTGTGAGTTCAGAGCCTCTGGATTCTATTCTTTTCCACTGGTCTATGTATGTATTTAGTGTACCAAACTGTATTGATTATATAACTTTAACACACCTGAAATTGAGCAGTATAATCCCTTCAATTTATTCTTTTAGAACATCAAAGATTATCATTGCTATTCTGAGACCTTCACATTTCCATAAAATTTTAGCATAGGTTTGCCAATTTCTGTAAAACTGATACTTCTGTATGCTGATATTTTGACTGAAATTGCATTAAGTCTAACCTTCAACTTAAAAAAGTGATATAACAATACTGTGTTCAAATCTAAGAACTTTGTTTTCTGAAGTGTTCCTAAATTTGCATAGGCAGTATTATGTAGTTATTAATGTAGAGATTTTGTACTTATTTTGTTTATATGAGGTTGATATTTTTAGTTTTTGTCATTTTGTTAGGTTTACCATTGGGTATCTCACTAAGTGTTTTTTAAATTTTTATGTTAATTATTATTGTTTAATACAGAAATAAAATTTATTTTTTATATACAGAAGTTGTATTCTCTGCTTGTGTTAAAATTCACTGAATAATTCTAGTAGTTTTTGTGTAGGCTCCATAAGACAGAGAATCATTTTATCTGAAAATAAATGCAACTTTATTTCTTTCCAATATTTTTCATGCCTGATTATATTAGCTAGAACCTCCCATACAATTTTCCTTGTTCCTTACAATGTTCATCGTTAAAGAGATGTAACTTTTTCATTACCCTTAATCAAACATTCTAGTTTACTGAAAGGTCATTTATCCCCTATAATAAAAGAATACTGTACGCATTATGTCAAGCATTTTTACTTGAGATGAAGTTTTCCTTTTTAATCGTTTTTACTATGTTAATATGGCAAATTACACTGATTCACTTTCAAATGATGAACTGACTTTGCATTACTTAGTCAAGCTATATTATTCTTTTTGTATTTTGGACTTAATTTGTAACATTTTGTTAAGATTAAAAATAAATCTATGTTCATGAGAAAGACTGGTTTGTCATTTTATTTTCCTCTAATGCCTTTACCTGGTTTAGTCCCACAAAAGTGTTGCAGGCACCTGAGTTAGATAAAAATATTACAGGCAGTGAGACAGGGCTAGGTCCTCAAAGGAACCAGTGCAAAAGCATAGATACCTTGCAACTGGGGGAGACAGACACCTCTTGCTGTGGACCAGCCCTCAAGACAAAAGAGCAAACAAATGCACCCATATCCTAAGGACTGATATTCTAAATAGTTCTCTATCATCCTAGGAAAGCCAGAAGTCACCATCCCAACCACCTACGGGAAGAGTCACTGCACCATAAGAATAGCCACTTTCTATGTGACTTGCTTCCTCATTTGTTCCTAATTTAATCAACTTTACCTGAGCAATGAATCCTATTGGTTACCATAGTTATGCCCACCTCGTGAGTTCCCTTTTTCCCCACCTTGCACCCATCTTGCCCCATGATTTTTATTCTATAGAAGTCCCTAGAGGACAGAGTCCCTGGCAACCTGCTTGGGACCCCTTCTGTCCCTCAGACAGAAGCTTTTTTTCTCTCAATAAATATATTCTGCTCTTAACCTCTGTTGTTCCTAAAATTCATTCTTCAATTTTTAGAGAACATGAACTCATACAGACACATAGTAGGTTGGGAGTTCCATTCCCCTATATCAAAAGGAGTTAGCAAAAGTTCCCAAGTACTGCAGTTCTGTTGGTTCTCAAGTGGGGTAGGGAGGTGAGGATTCTACCACGTGGAGGGCATTTGGTGATTTCTGGAGAGGTTTTTGTCAGAATTGGGGTTTCTACTGCCATCCAATAAAAATAACCAAGGATTATGCTGAACATTTTCTTTCTTTCTTCCCATTTTTTTGTTTGTTTGTTTTGTTTTAAATATGGTCTCACTGTGTAGTTCAGGCTGGGCTTAAACTTGAGGTGATTCTCCTACCTCAGCCTCTAGAGTGCTGGGATTATGGTATGCACCACTGAGCCCAGTTACTGTTGAACATTCTATGATGCATAAGACACCACACAATTGCTACCAAATAAAGAATTATCTGATCAAAAGTGAATACTGCCAAAGCTGATAAACCTGCTATAGTCTCTGAATGAATCTGTGTCACACTGATATTATTCCTCCTCTAGAAATAGGATTCACAAGTGAAGAATAGGTAGTATTCACAAGTGAAAATTCGATGAGTCTGTAATTTCATTTATGGGAAGGTTCTTAATTAGTAAACTGACTTCTTTAACAGATATAGGGCTATTCAGATTTCTATTTTTTTGCATAAATTTTGTATACTGTTGATTCTGAGAAAAATTTATCATTCATCAACATGCCTGTAAGAGTCTGTATACAACATTATTTAATTTTAAAAATATCATTAGAATGTATACTAATATTTTCTTTTTCATCCTGATATTGGTAATTTCTTTCTTTCTTCACTTCATAGTAGATTGTCATCTTTAAAAAGGTTTATTAATTTTACATTTTTTAACAATCAATTTGTAGCTTAGTTGACTTACTTTAATGTCTGTTTTCATTGAAAGAGTCATCAAAGAGTGGCTGTATAAGGTTGAAAGCAGAATACAAATACAGAAATATCACAGACTGGACAATGCTAGGAGAAACTTATATTCTTGGGCAGAATGCAGAGATATCATTAGTGTCCCTATTTCAGCTAAGACACCAGAAGGGCCGTATCCTAGAAAGCTAACTATAAACCTTTATAACAAACATTAAAATGTAGGTACAAAAAATACACAAAGAAGGATTTGGAGATTGGGTCCTATCAATATAAAGGACTTTGGAAAATATCATGGGCTTTCCAGAGATCTGCCCCTCAAACAGCATAAAACCAAACCTATTCAAGTTCAAGATGACTACCTGGTAATTCAGTTGCTGCTAAGAGAAAAATCAACATTCTTCAGAGAATGATAATAAAATTCACATTTCTAAATGTATCATCAATAATATCCAGGATACAATACAAATTACCAGACATAAAAAGAATAAAATATGACCCACAGTCAAGGAAAACAAATTATAATCAATCAAAGGATGGTCCAGATGCTGGACTTAGCAGATCAGAACTTCATTTAAAACCACTACTATCAATACAGATGTTTGTTGATTTATGAATATTTGATTAGGGTGTTTTGCCTTTATATGGTGGCACCAAAACATACATACACAATAATTTTGTTTTTTCCTTTCAATACAGTGTTCTGAATATATCTGTATCTATCTATATTTATATTAGAATCTATTATTACATGAGATACTCAACACTTAATTATAATATAAGGTTTTGTGTTAGTTGATTTTGTCCAACCATAAGGCAGGCTAAACTAAGTTATCATGTTTGGTAAGTTAGGTATATAAAATGTGTTTTTGACTTATGAAAATTTCAACTTATGATGGGTTTATGATAGGATGTGACCCTATCTATCATAAGTCAAGGAGCATCTATAAGTTGATGTATATTAAAAAATGTAGTCTTAATGAACAGGTAGGCAGTTTCAACAAAGAGAATGAAATTCTAAATAGAATCAGAGGGATTCTAGGACTGAAGATTACAGTGACTAAAATAAAGATTGGAAAATGGAGATGAAAGAATAAAGAGCAAGTTAATTTTATGACAGAATCAACAGAAATGATATAATTTGAAGAACAGAGAAAAATAAAAAGAATGAAGAAAAATGATAAGAGTCTCAGGGAATCTTAGAAATGATGCTGAGTTGTCTATGAAGCATCTCTGCAGTCCTAAAAGTTAAGTGACTGAGAATGGGGTTGAAAAAACATTTGAAGAAATATATCCTTAAAAATGACAGAATATTTTACAAATTTGATTAAAATTTTTTTGACTTAAGAGCCAGGAGTTTGGCTCAGTGGCTTAAGCGCCTTCTGTCAGGTGGCAAGGTTGTGAGTTTGATCCCCAGTGCCACAAAAAAAAAAAAAAAAAAAAAAAAAATTTTTTTTTACTTAATAGTTAAGCTGTCTAAAACTAAAGAAAAAGAAAGAACCAGAAAAAAGTCAATTACATACAGAAGAAAGATGATTAACTACTACTCATTAGAACAATAATTGGCCAGAAGATAATACAGCAGTCACTTTCGAATGTTCAAAGAATAAGTAAATTTGTCACCTCAGAATTCTGTCTCAGAGAATATCCCTCAAAAATGAAGTAAAAATAAATTTTTCAGACAAAAACAGGAATAATATTATCAGCACACCTGCATTGTAAGAAAAAACAGGATGTTTTTCAAATTAAAGGAAAATTACACCAGATGGAAATCTAAATCTATATAGAGAGACAAAGAGCATCAGAAATAGGACATATGTAGATAAATATAAAAGGCTGTACTTATTTTAACTTCTTTAAAAAGTGTATGAAGTTGGGAATGGTGGAGCATGCCTACACTCCTAGCTACTTGGGAAGCTGAGGCAGAAAGATCATAAGTTTGAGGCTGTCCTAGACAATGTAGTGAAATGCTATCTCAAAATTAAAAATAAAAAAGACCAGGAAATGCAGTTCATTGAGAGGTCTTGGGTTCCATTCACTCACACACACACACACACACACACACACACACACACACACACACAATGAATATTTAAAAGTTCAAAGCAAAAATAATGACATTGAATTAGGGAGTTTATATGGAAAAATGAAAAAAAACTGTCCTCTCAAAAAACCCCTCAACAAACAAACAAGCAAACAAACAAAAACAGCAAAAAAGCCAGGTGTAGTGACACACATTTGTAATTACATAATTCTGGGAGACTGAGGCAAGAGGTTTGCAAGGTCCATCTCAAACTGGGCAACTTAGTGACTTAGTGAAAGCCTATATCAAATAAATAAATAAATAAATAGCAAGGTCCTGGTTTGATCCCCAGTCTCTTAGTTTTTTTCTCATTGCTAAGACAAAATACCTGAGACCCAAAATTAAGGAAGGAAAGCTTTATTTAGCTCACAGTTTGTAGTCAGTCCATACTCAGTTGGCTCCAAGGCATGGTGGTGTGGCAGAGGGGCAACAGTTCAGGGCAGCAGACGATACAAAAGCAACAAAAGCAAAAAGAGAAAGAAGCCTCTTTTCTTCTCTTATACTGTATGCAGGCTACCTGCCCTAGGGCGGGTGTAGACTCATACACCCCATCCCAGCACTAGACAATGAATCAATCACAAATTCTAGATGCAGCTGCCATCAAAAGGCTGGCTCCCCATGACTGCATGAGGCCTTGGGGGGGGCATCTAGACACAAACTATAATACCTAGTAACACACACACATGTACATGCACAAAAGATTAGTAGAAAAGATAAATAAGAAGCAAAATGATAGAACTAAATCTACCAGTATCAATCAAGTTAAATTTAAGTGAATCATATACTCAAATGGAATAGACTAAGATGAGAAATAATTCAGAATGCAAGCATATGCTGCTTATAAGAGTCACACTTGAAATATAAAATAATAAATACATTGCTATAAAAGGAGGGAAAGACATATGCCATGAAACAGAACATACTGAAGACTGCAATGGTTATATAATATCTAATATATCAACTCAAGTAGACATTAAGAAAAAAGTATCAACAGAGTAAAGACAAATATTATGATAAAATTGATAACTTATCAGAAAGATATAAAAATTAAAAATATATATGCATCTAAAATAGCACTTGAAAATAGGATAATACTAAAGAAAAAAGTAAAGAAATCCAAATAGCCCTAGATTTTACATCCCCTTGATATCAATTAATAGGACAAAAGAGACAAAAAATCAATAGGTTAAAGAATAGAACAACAATTAATTTGATCTAACATGTACAAACCAAGATAGATCATATACAGGGTGATAAAGCAAATTTTAATACATTTCAAAAGAATGAAGGTTAATAGAATAAGCAATATGACCACAATGGAGTTACACAAATAATAAAAATCAAATTACATAAGCTGAACATGGTGGTACACACCCATAATTTCTGTGAGGCTGAGGTAGGAGGATTGAGAGTATAGGGCCAGGATCACTATGCTAAGTATTAGGTAGCCTGGACTAAGTAGCAAGATCCCATCACAAAAATAACAAACAAAAATAAAACAAAGTAACAAAACTCAAACGAAAGAAAAAAACTTTAAAAAAATTCCCAAGTATTTGGATTTTATTTGATACACTTCTGAGTAAATTACAATAGGTTAAAAAACAGTAATTAATAGATACTGTTAATAAAAAGAAAACAAAATTTGAAGCAGTTCTTTGAGGAAAAATGCCTTCTAAAAAAGGAAGAGTAAACTAGATACTGTATGGAGTAAAGAGAAGGAAGGAAATAATAAAAAGCAGAACTCCATGAAATAGGCAAAATATTAAAAACATGAAAGAAACACAAAAGCTGGCCCCTTGAAAATATTAGTAAAATTGATGAACCCCTATTCTAAATTACAGATAGTATACTACTATATAAAGAGATGGTATACCTAACACACAGTAAAAGAATAGTAAGGGTAAATTACTTTAAGCCAATATATTCAATCACAGATGTCTTGAAAAATATAATTTGTCAAAACTAACTCAAGAAACAAACTATTAATAGATTCTTACATACTAAATGAATGGAGTTCATAATCAAAAATGATCCCATAAAAATAAAACAAACCAAAAAATGAGAACTGCCCAGATAGCTTTATTGGTAAATTCTATTACATGTAAGGAAAAAATATTACCAGTCTGTTATAGTTAAATTCTTATGGCTCTGCCAAGTCTCATGTAATCACGGCATGGACACAGGTGAGTCTAGTGTTTGTGATTGGTTTGTTGTCTAGCGCTGAGATTGGCAATGTGAATGCTACACCCACCCAAGGGTGGAGCCGACATACAGTATAAAGGCGGGGAGGAACGTGTGTCTTCTCTCTTTTGCCAGTTGGGGCTTTGCTGTTGGCAGTGGCCACCTTGAATGGCTGCCCCACTACACCACCCTGCCTTGCAGCCAACTGAATATGGACTGAAACTTCCAAGTTGGAACTGTAAGAAATAAACCTTTCCTTCCCTCATTTTGGGCGCCAGGTGTTGTGTCTCAGCAACAAGAAAAAAGTAACACCTTCTCATACAAATCCTTTCAGAAATAGGATAGAACACTTCTCAACACATTTTATGTTATTGTGTGATATGAAAATCTGAGTCTAATGAAGGATTAAGAAATAATGTTTCTCATAAATATATGATACAAGAATCCTTAACAAAATACTAGGAAACAAATAAAAATCCAGCAATATATAAAATGGTATTATATGATGGCCTAGTGAGCAGATTTTTCAAAATGCATTGTTGGCTTAACAATCCCAATTTAAGTCCAGTTCAATGATCACAATAAAAAAAACATAGCAGAAAAACTATATGATTATATCAACAAACATAAAAAAAATATATGTAAACATTCTCTGAAACCAGGAATAAAAGAAAATTTATTTTGATCTGACAAAGCATGTTATGGTTTGGATGTGGTTATTCCCCCAAAGCTCTTATTTTGGGAGCTTGATCCCCAGAATAGTGGTCCTGGGAAGTGGTATGGTACCTTTAAGAGGTGATTCCCAGTGAGAGGACCCTACATTAGCGAGAGCATGACCTGGGAAGGGATTGTGATACCCCAGTTTCCTTGGCTTTTGATTTTGCAAAGTGACCACTTCTTCCCACATGTACTCTCATACTGGGCCCTTGCCAGAACAAGTACTATGCTCTTCAGACTTTCAGGCTCCAAAACTGTTAAGTTAAACATATCTCTCCTTTAGGTCAACCTGCCTCAGATACTATGTTAAAGTAATAAATAATACACTAATACAGAGCACCTACCAAAAATCCATTATTTATACTTATTAGTGAGTTACTGAATACTTTTTCCTTAAGATTCGGAACACTGTACAGATTTAGCTACTTCTATTTTATGTGTACTGGAGTCCTAAATAATGAAACAAAGGAAGAGAAAGGAAAAGATGTAACATCTAAAAAGCCATAAAGTTCTTACACACAATGTTATTGTGAATTTTAATGTTAAGTTACAAAATAGAAAACAAAACTGGATAGAATATGTGCAATTAGCAAATTGTAGTATAAAAGTAGGTATCTGAAAACCAATACTCTTTCTGTATACTGTACTACCATTAAATTCAATGAAAAATGTGTAACATCAATGGCATTACTCAATTACTTCAAAAAGGTCTAAATAAACACAGAGAGCTATTACTTTAACATATAGGAAGTATCAATGTTTTTGGGATGTCAATTCCCCCAAAGTGGTCAAATCATAATTAGATTCTCTTAGTAGAAATTAATGCACTGAATTAAAATATAAAAAATCTAGAATAGCCAAAATATATTTTATTGTTGTTGCTTTGGTGGTACTCAAGATTGAGCCAAGAGATTTTCATACTAGAGCTATGTCCCACAGCTCCTTATCATTTTGAGAAAAGTTCTTGCTAAGTAGGCACAGGTAGAACTGCAATTTACAATCCACTCACCTCAGTGTCTCAAATGCTAGGATGCCAGGCACAGCCTGTGAAAATAACTGCAAAACTGATTCTACCTGATTTCATGATTTACCATAAAGCTCAAGTAATTCACACAGTGTTAACAGTGAAAAAATGGGACATATAGGTCAGTGGAATAAAAACCCATACATTTGTGTGGATATGTATGTGCAACTGACTTTTTAAAAATATAATAGTCAATACCTAAAGAAATGACTCTGGAATAATTTGATATCTGTATGAAAAAAAAATCTTCAGCCCTATGTCACAGTACTCAAAAGATGATTTCAAAATATATTATAGAATTAAATATCAAAGTTAAAAGTATACAATTTCTATAGGAAAACATAAGCAGATTTCTTTCTAACCTTCATCAATAGTGAAAACTCTAGCTCTTTAAAAACACCACCAAGGAAAAGAAATTAAAAATAAAAAAAAAAATAAATAAAAAACTAGCTTTCTAAAAACACCACCAAGGAAATAAAGAGGTAAACTACATGCTGAGAGAAATATTCATTATGTGTGTATCTGATGAATATTTTGTATCCCAAATATACAAAGAAATGTATGTTTCATAATTGGGTTGTTTATCCTATTAAAGCCTGTTAAAAGATCTGAATATATATTTCACAAAAGAAGATATATGAATTGTGGGGAGTGGCTGAAGCTGAAGATTGGTCACAGGTGAGGGGATAGGGCAAGGCCAGCCTCGAGAACACAGGGTGCCCAAGGTGAGCCAGGTGAACAATTTGATTCAGCCCAGAGAACATGAGGCACCTGAGGCAAGCTAGGCAAACATGTTGTTAGGCAGAGGGCTTTCACCTGACAGCAACCTCCCCAGTGTATAAATAAATGCCCTGCAGTCTTGGGTGGCTCTTTTCTCTTACCAAGAGAGAGGGTTCCACCTGACCTCAGCTTTCTGCATTTTCACTCTTGCCTTCATTCTTCACAGTCTTCCCTCCGCGAGTTTCTCAAGAACTGTGCTGGTCAAGGCAATGAATGGCCAATAAACAACATCAAAGATGCTCATCATCAGTTTTCAGAGATGACCAAATTAAAACTACAATCAGAGGGTCATGTCACAAACACCCATATCGTTACTTTTTTTTTTTTTTTTTTTTTTGTACTGGGAATCGAACTCAAGTCCTTGCACTTGCCAGGCAGGAGCTTGTGCCACTGAGGTATATCCCCAGCCCCAAAATGGTTAAATTAAAAGAGATAAATATCAAACCTTGGCAATGACATAGAGTAACTCTCATACTTTCCTAGTAGACTTATTATACAAATCGTTTCTAGTTTACAAGGGTTCAATGTATGATTTTTCAAATTTACAGTGGTATGAAGCAATACACATTCAATATAAACCCACTCTGAATTGTGATTGTTTTCATAAGCTAGCAATATGTGGTACAATACTCCCACAATGTGTTGGGCAGAGGAAGGCAGCTACAGCTCCCAGTCAGCCATGTGATCACAAGGGGAAGCAACGGATTCTCTACAGTATATTGTGTTGCTAAGCTATAATGTTCAGTAGGTTAGGTATATTAAATACAGTATTTTCAACTTACAATGAGCTTATTGGAATATTAATACCTTGTAAATCAAGGAACATCTTTAGCACCATGGAAACAGTTTTGTTGTTTCATTTATAGTTACCAAACAAAGTTACAATATGTTGCAGGAATTCCAGTCCTTGATATTTATTTAAGAGGAAAAAAAAACCTGTGTTGCTAAACACTTGTACACAAATGTTTACAGCACTTCAGTTGCTCTATCTCTTTACACACACAAAAAAATGTGGAAGTAATCCAAATGTCTACCAACAGATGAATTGATAAACAAGCTGTGATGTAGTTATATAATAAATTACTACCAAGGAATAAAAAAGCAATAGAGTATTGAAACATGTAGCAATATAGACATATCTCAAAAACATGGTGGGTAAGAGTTGCTACACACATGTAATATAATGTATGATTACATTTATAAGAAGATTTAGCATGCAAAATAATTTGAAGAGATAGAAATTACACTGTTGGTTGCTCATGGCAGGAATTTATAAAGGAACTTACTGAAACAAGGCACAAGATGCTCTTTGGGGTGATGGATACGTTATATATTAATTAGGGTATTAAATACCCAAGTAAACTGATTTGTTAAAACTCATTAAACTTTGTATGTGCATCTTATTGAATGTAAGTTATATTTCAATAGGTGATTAAAAAGCAAAATGGAAGAAAAAGTTGAAAAAATACACCAAAGGATTTTACAGTATAGTGAGATGTATCAAAATTGATAACTGTATGTTAAATCTAGATACTAAACTGAAGAAAGGTGTACTGAGTACATACTTTGTGCCATGTACCATAAAGTCAAAATCTAACTGCCACGTAAAGTGTTCCTTATCATTTAAACACAGTTCAGATAAAACGTGTGCAAAATTTAGAGAAGATTAGTATGTCCACATCATTCACAGATATGGATGGAACTAATGAGAATACTTTCCTGTTATTCTTATTTAGTAACTGTTGGAGCTGTTAAAAATAATAGCAAAATGATATAAGTCAAGATAGTAGAAGAGATTTGAAACCATAGCATTTAGGATTGCTACACTGTACAAGTCACTCTTAGGTCACTAAGATTTTACTACATATAACTTCATATTTTAGTATTATAAACACTAAATGGGAAAACTTGAGTTTGGGAAACAGAAAAACATTTTCATTTCTTCAAGTTCAATGAAAGTCTAATAATCCAATGCACCTTAAATGTTTTTCTCTGTTGCCCAAATTTCATATTGCGACAGTATAGCTGAGCTTGAATGGCAAATTTTAAATGTCATTCAGGACCAATTGAAAACCAATTGTATCTGCATTCCTTAAAAAGTAGAAAAATATTAACCTTTTGTTTTATTGGATTAAAATGCCACAGAAATACTGATGTAGTCTTGGGAGACTGAAATACTTTTACAAAAAGGAATAGCTGTCATTTACTAACACAAAGAACAATTACTTGATAGGATGCCTTCTAACAAAAAGCAGATTGGTATTCTCATCGTAGAGAAGGCATTATGAAAAAAAAATCTACCCTAGACCTCTGAGACTTGAATAATTTAAAGCTGCATTTGGTGCAATTTGAATTTTTCTTTAGGGAGACAAAGTTAAATACCTTTAATTTGTTCTAATTATTTCAAATTTGCAAGTTAATTATGGCTGATCATTAAATAACAAAAAGGACTATCGTCTCCATAGAGTTTTACCTCCTACCCTCTGCATTACTTAAGCTAGATTTTAGTATGCATGAATTAACTTTCTAAATAATCACACGGTTTGACTAAATGGCTCAGTAAAATGAGCTCTGATCCTCAGAATAATCATTAATGGACATTAGAAATGCTACTGGGACTCATGTTACTTACATTATAAGTATTTTTAATGGGGCCTTATTTACTAATCTTTATGTACTGCTCAAATTAGAATACCATATAGATACATTATTCTGCTTTACTGGAGGAAAAGTCCAATCTCTGAGACAATAAAAACAAATGTCTATTTAACACCAACTAAATCATGTTAAAATTAATGCAGAGATGTGATGATGGGATTTGACTTGTTTTAGCTGTTCGTTTCAATAAATCAATCTAGCAAAACTGGTCTTCTTGATCAATCAGTGGAATATTATGGATCTGCTGATGTGCTAAGTTAGTCAAATAGAAAAAGCAAAGGGAGGTTGTCCAAACAAGTATTTAAATTCCACCTACTAATTTCAAACAAAGAATTCATGATTTTTATGTTGCACTAGTTTCTAGTTACCATTTCTGGGCATACGTGGCAACCAATGAATGTGAAGCCAGATGTTAACATAACTAGTGTTACGAACTTGTCTTAAGAACAGTGTTTAGAACTTGTTTTAAGAACAGTTTTCCTAAATGTGCCAATTAAATCTTCATACCCTCAGAGGTGAACCTCTGAATGATCAAAATATTTTGAGACCAAGCCGGGAGTGGTGGCGCATGCCTTTAATCCCAGCACTCGGGAGGCTGAGGTAGGTGGAGTGTTGTGAGTTTGAGGCCAGCAAGGGCTACAATGCAAGCACAAGGCCAGCCTGAGCTACACAGTGCGACCCTGCCTCAAAAAACTAGGGCTGGGGGTTTGACTCAGTGGCTTAAGCACCTGTCTGGCAGGCGTGAGGCTGTGAGTTTGATCCCTGGTGCCACCTAAAAAAAAAAAAAAAATTTGAGACCAAAGACTTTAAAGAATGAAATTTCATAGATGAAATGTTCCATACATTGTCAGATCTTTCTATTGTCCAATTCATGAATCATCAATATATTTTATTTCCATATATTCCATAAATGTCTGAGAGCCTAATATATATCAGTTCTATATGCAGGCAGAGAAGTACATAAAGGAAGGCACAACTACTTTTGAATATTTATAGGTAAACAAGAAGAAATAGTCAGCTAAACAATGAAAACACAATGTGGCAGGTGTTATGATGACAGTACACAAAATGTCAGAGAGAGCAGGTAACAGTAATAGGAAGCTTGGAAGAAGAGTGGAAGGGGAGTAATGAAGGGGCTAAGGTAAGAAAAGTCACTTAAAAGAATGAATTTACTAGCATTTACTATGAAAAAGGTACTGGCATGGCCCCAGTTTGAAAAGATGTGGTAACCTGCTGGAGAAGTTATGCCAAGTTCATAGTTATGCTGGATAGAATAATGGTCTCTGGATGAGAATAACAGGTCCTTTAGAGGCATGAAACATGTAACGTCGATGTGCACAGTATAGAGAAGATAGGAGTTTGACCTTCAGAGGCAATTAGGGCAACACAATGGTTAAAAATATTACTTTGTTGTCAGATAGACTTGGACACTCTACAGCTATCTTAAATTATTTAACCTCTCTGGGCCTCACTTCATCATCAATAAAACAAGGTTAATAATAATAATACGTAACTTATAAGGTTGTTGTGACAGTTATATAAATGAACACATGAAAGCTGTATAGAAGAATCCCCAGAACATATACATTAGCTAAATGTTGACTTTCATTTTCATCTCCTTATATTACTTATATTATTATAAAACGAGGTTAATATTTAGCAGGTTGGTAAAGACTGGCTAACCAGAAGAACATTATAATTGCTGTGACTTATAGGGAAAAAGCAAGTCATTTTTTGGATAACAGCAACTGGATGGCATCTGGAGACATTTAATTTGACGAATTTCTAAGTCATGTGCATGAGTTTGTTTTTTGTTTTTTTGAAATGGGCTTTTGCTTTGTTGCCAGGTTGGTAAGGAATTCTTGGGCTTAACCGATCCATCCCTCCCAGTTTCCCTAGTGCTGGGACAAAGGTATGTGCCATCATGCCTGGCTGGGTGAGATAATATTATCATCATGCAGAAATAAGGACAGGTTTGCAGGAGGGAAAATGCTGAGATCTGAAATAAAATTTTTAGAGATATTGGTATAGAATTATGACCTACAGTGATTCATAGTCATTTTTATACTCATAGTCCACATTTTAGTTTCAACGAAACATACAGCTATGAAACTTCAAAAATCTGGCACAATGTGAGAAAGACACTATGAGGACACGCTTATAGTATGCCAAAAAACATCCTGCAAATAATCCAACCTATAGTACCAAAAGTCTATAAAGTTATTGCAAATGTCAAAAAAACCTTATGCAGGTCAGCTAAGGACTTTGGTTGAAATTTCCCTAGAGAAAACCAGAGTCCATTTGTGAATCAATATATAGTCAACAAGTTACTATAGACACAATACAAAGACCAACCTATATTTCTACTATCTCTAAAGCAGTGAGTGGTCTTTAAGTATGGTATAAAGATGTAAACAATATTTTCATATGAAGAGGATATTTGTCTTTTTAACTTTCATTCTGTCATGAGTGTACAGTGAAACTCTCCAGGAGGTGTATACCATGTGACATCTCAACAGAGTGAATTTAGTAAGAGATGGAAGAATCTAGCTTTCTTCTATTAAGTGAGACATTAAAGAGATTTGCAAAAGTGTAAAGCAGTGTCATTCTTCTCACAAAATATTTTTTTGTTTTGGAAAATATACTTTTTATAAAACTATATTACTTATAGTAACATAATAGGTTTATTATAACTTTAAAAATATTTTGTTTTAATTCTTTTTATAGTACATTTAATACATATTACATGAAATAGAAATGAATATATAAAAGCTACTTGGAGTCCTCAATAATACTTCAGAGAATAAAGGAGTGCTGAAATCAAAGTGCATAAGGATTGATGCTCTATATAGTCTGAGGAATGATGGGCCTTCAGAAATAATTACCAGAATATCCTTTGGAAAACTGAATGTGGTATCAATATGGAAGATGCCAGAGATAAAAGGCAGGAAAAAATTCCAAAGCAACAGCTTTTAATTTCTAAAATTAGTACATAATAAAATTAATATTTTAGGGCATGCAGTTTTATGAATTTAATATGCATATGGATTTTATTAAGACTATCAGAGTACTTCCATCAATCTTAAATACTTCTTCTGCCATTCCTATATAGTCACACCTTGTCTCCCACCCTAAAACCTACAACCACTGTGTTCTCCACCACCATAATTTTATCTTTTATAAAATGCCATGTAAATGGAAACAAACAGAACACAAAATTTTGAGACTGGCTTATTTGACTTAGCACAATGACTTTGAGTTTCATTTTAGTTGCTGCATGCATTAATAGTTCATTTTTATTGGTTAGTAGTAGTCCAGCATACATATTTTCCATAGTTACTTTACTTACATATCCATTCAAAATATATGTGTAGCTTCCTGAATTTGGGTATTGTAAATAAAGGTGCTGTGAACCAAAGGAAACCTCTAAAATTCAATCAGAGATTAGAAAGCCTCCCAGCTCTTAATCACAGATAACAGGATGTTTCAAGTCTTTATCAAGTTAATTATCATGAACACAGATTAACAGCCAGAGTAACAGACCAAAAAAACCCACATAAAATGCATAAAATAACTATCCTATAACAAGGTATCCTTTTTGATACATTGGCCATCCTGGATTCCTACATTCACAACAAAATTTTTGTGACAAACTCTTAAAAGCTCAATCTAAGGTAGAATCTGGCAGGAGGATCCCTTGAGCCCTGTCTAAAAGGGAAAAAAAGGCCATCTAAATTTCCCTAAATCAGACTATGTGAGTTACATTAAGGTAATGCATATTTCCCACTTTTTTTTTATTGTAAAGGGAAAAAAAACCAAAATTGAAAATCAAACAAACAAAAACAATAACAACAACAAAAGCAAATTGACAACAACAAAAAAAAATACTGATACAGAATTTTAAACCAAGATGACACAAACTTAACAATGGTTGTTATACTGCACATTGCTATCTTCAAAATAGTTGCTCAGGTTACCAGACACAGGCATGCAGAATTGATCAAACAATATAATTTCCCTTTGAGCAGTCTCTTTCCCTTTTACTGTATCTATTGTAACTTTGGGATCTTATTTACTCTTTCAGTTTCTTACACTAGTGACACAGTATGGTGTTTACATACGTGTGTCGGGGTTATTTTACTTGTGAGTATGGTTTCTAGTTGCATTCATTTACCTATAAAAGCCTCGAGTTTATCGTTTTTATGGCTGTGTAATATTCCCTTGTATATAAATACCATTTTTTAAAATCCATTCTCAGCTGATGGGAATTTGGATTGTTTCCAAGATCTGGTTATTACAAATTGTGCAGCTGTAAACATGGGTGCACATATATCTTTGTAGTATGATGTTTTCAAACACTCAGAAGAGGAATAGCTGGGAAAACACTCAGAAGGGGAGTAGCTAGGTTGAATGGGACCTCTAATCCTAGTTTTTTCAGAAATTTCCATACTGATTTCCCCAGTGGTTGCACCAGTCTACACTCCCACCAACAAGTGTTCCTTTTTCCCCAAAGCCCCTCCAGCATTTGTTATTGTTTGATTCTTGATGCTAGCCATTCTTTCTGGAGTGAGATGATATCTCAAGTGTTGTTTTAATTTGCTTTTTTTCTCAAAGACACTTGCTTACAGGTAAAGCAATTATAATTGAAGTTACGCAAGACTGAAATTTCTGCAGTTCATCAGGATAGTAAAGTATGTCAAGATGAGGAACTTCACTTGCAGGCAGAACTGGGGCTTTTTCTGGCTTTCTTTTAAAGCTCAGGAGCTGGCTTTCTGGATGAACTACCAGACCTTTTATTTTTTGAGTCAAACCATTCCTTTCTTATACCATTCAGCACTTCTACATTTCATTTTACTAACACAGCAACGAAGAGTAAATAATTCCTTTACCAAACCACAGGGACTAAGAAGTACTCTAATTACTCATCAACTCTTTGCTTAAGGAGATGGTGCTACTTTCTGCATTTCATCTCAACCAAAGTAACTTGCATACATTGCTTTACAAGGAAAAGAATAATCAAACAATAACAACAAAACTCATACATTTCTCGTGCACCATGTTTTAGTAAATGCCACTGGAACTTAGTACAGCTAAATTTTGTTCAAAATCCCATCTTTTCCTATTGCTAACCTAGTGTAGCTATCATTACATCATACAGAGTACCCTCAGATCACTTAGTACACTGTAAAATAAAGATAAACTTTTAAAAAATCAAAGGTTCTTCTGACTTATTTGCATATTCATTTCTATTTATACTTTCCAGTTTTTGAAAATAAAATATTTGGCAGTAATTTTAGATTTCCAGGAAAATTTCAAAAACAATACAGAAGGTTACCATAACCCTTTCTTTAGATTTCCCTAAAATCAACATCTAATAATGCTACCACATTTGTCAACACTAAGAAAACAGCACTGGCACATGACTATTAACTAAACTCCAGACCACTGGATTTCCTCGGCTACACACTTACGCTTTTGTTGTTGTTATTCTAATATCTATTCCAGGATACCACACTGAATTTAGATATCGTATCTCCTTAATTTAAGTATTAGACAATTACTTTTATTGCTTAAATTGCTCCAATTTTGGCTACAGGCAGGCAGCTTTTAGGTTGGTTCTTGTGCTCCTTTGAATTTCCCAATCCATCTGATTTTTGAGTACTTCATTGGTCATGTTTCATTTTTTGGGGGCCATTCCTACAATAAGCCATTTCTCTTATGAGATTCTTTTATTGATGAATGATATTTAGAAACCAAGACTTAGGTGCTGGGTGAACTCATTGCTCCAGTTTATCATTGATTCTAGGACCATTTAGGAGACAAAGCTAGAAATATACATATTAACTCACTTTCGTATTTATTTTGTATATAGGCAACATTATTTTATACAGACACAGTAGGGACTTAGTGTGTGGCTTCACATGTTGAAGCCCTAACCCTCAATGTGATGGTTTGAAAGTAGGGGCCTGAGGAAGTAAGTATGTTTAGATGAATTCATGGGGAATTTGCAATGGCATTATAGTCTTTATAAAAAGAGACAAAAGAGCTGTCTTTCTTTCTTTGCCATGTAATGACACAGCAAGAAGGTGGACATCTACAAGTCAGAAAAAGGGTCCCAACCAGAAGCAACAAAGCTGGCACTTTGATATAGAACTTCTAGCCTTCAAAGCTGTGAGAAAATAAATTTCTGTGGCTTAAGCTGCCAGTCTATTTCTGACTTTTTGTCATGGAAGTATAGGCAGACTAAGATGATACATAACACGAGTATGTGCAATGTCTGCAACTGTAAGTTAACATCATTATCATTAATTCTAGTTTTATCCCCTTACATATCTATAACTTTCCTGTCTTTTTTTAAACTGACAGATTATAGGTGTCAGTAGGCATCATAGGGCTGGAGGTATATTTCACTAGCATAGATATTTATTCTGATACATGACAAGGGAGTTTCCTTGTCATGTACCCAACTGTTCCCCTCACCACCCAGAACTTATAGAATGCCTTCTTCACCACCATGGTACTTTATACAGCATAGTATCTGATTAAGACACTCATTTCACAGAAACAAAGTATGCCAGTTGACCCATGCACATGGAATTCACCAGTATTTAACACATCCCCCATCATCATAAAGCAGCTGTCTTCAGAAAATAGTGAAATGACCTTTCTAAAGACTCAGTTACAGTGTTAACTAGGTGGCTGTTACAGTGTGGTCAGATGGCCCCCACTTAAGCCTCATGTAATCATGGATGGGCCTGAGTATGGCATTTGTGATTTGTTTGTTGTCTGGTGCTGGGATTGGTGGTGTGAGTGCTGCACTTGCCCAGGGGTGGAGCCAGCATACAGTGTAAAGGTGGGAAGAATGCATGACTCTTTCTTGTGGGTTAGTGCCTTGCTGTTTGCAGCAGCCATGCATGGCAACCCCTTGCCATGCTGCTTTAGAGCCAACTGAGTATGGACTGAAACCCCCAAGAACTGTAAGAAATAAACCTTTCCTTTTCTAATTTTGGGTGTCAGGTATTTTGTCTCAGCAGCGAGTGAAAAGTAACCAAGACAGTGGCAATATCTTGAGAGATTGGGAAGGTCCTATACTATATTATTCTCTAAATCATTGTATAGCATACAGTGCTGCTTATTCTGCAGCTAGGGCGCAATGGGTAGGAACAGGAATAGCTCCACTCACTATTATCTTAAGGGATCCAATAGACACATCTCTGTCTTTCTTTTCTTCTCAGTGACTTTAGGCTTGTTAGAGTTAGTTCTAAAGGGAGGGATGCTTCTTTCAGGAAACAATGGTTCTTCTGAAATAGAAGCTGATAATGCTACCTGGACACTGGGCAATTCACACTTCTGAATTCATAGGAAAAAAGGTAGTTTACTCTATTAGCTGGAATAAACATGACAGCCATGAGGGAGGTGGATTGTTACTACACAATGGAAATTTGTGTCTAGAATACAGAAGGATCCTTTAGAATGTCTTAGTACTATGTCTTGTGATTAAAGCAAATGGGAAACTTCAAAAACCATTTCAGGTAGGTCCCTTTGAAATGAAGATTTGAATGACTTCAATGAAAAAAGAACCACTAAAGCGGTTGCTAGTGGTATATACAAAGTAGGGATTAGAAGAAAGTAATCATAAATACTAGCTACAGTCATGTGATTAGTTGTAGAGATATGGACTGTAATAGTTATTATTATCTTACTTTGATCTGAATGTGCTATTATGTGCATATTAACCAAATAGTTTTGTTTTCTTCCCTGTCTTATACTTTTCTCATCTAAAATAAGATGCATTTAAGGTTAACTTTACATCTTGGCATTTTAGTTAAAAGATATCAAAAAGAGTGAACATCACTCAAGGACTTTGTGCTCTCCTCTGGAAAAAGTGTTAGCATGCTTTTAGTTGTATCATATTAGATGGCAGTATGACATTTTAAATTGTGCTTATTTAGACAGAGGTTAAGTATAGTTGAAAAAGATGTGTATGGATGCCAAGTTGACAAGGCATGGACTGTAGTGGTCTTTTTCATGTGTTAACTTGGCCAGGTTAAAGTGCCCAGTTAATTAAATCAAATACTAGTGTAGGTGTTACTAGGATGGTATTTTGTAGATGTCATTAAAGTACACAAAATCCTAGACAATCTAGATGGGGTTGATTTAATTTCTTGAAAAGCTGTAAAAGCAGAGTGAGACTTTCTTGAAAAAGAAATTCCCCTTGTAGTTTGAAGCTTTAACCTATTTCTGAGTTCTAGCCTGTCCTTCATGACAGCCTGCCATATGGATTTTAGACTTGCCTAGCCAGCCCTGACAACTGTGTATGTCAGTTCCTTGCATTATATTTCATATCTATCTATCTCCCACTGGTTTTGTTTCTCTGGTTGATACTAATACAATACTCTACAAATGCCACATGACATAAAGAAAGATTCTGTTTCTATCAAATACCCTAGAGCTCAGATTCCAGGTTAAAAAAATAAGACTTACATACAGTGAATATCAAAGATAAAATTCCAGAGAGCAAAAGCAATGCAGAAATCAATCCTTTTCACCACAGGAGAAATGTGAAAAACAAATGAATTGAGACTTCAATATAAAATTTTCTCTGTAGGATTATCAAAAATTAACAGCTTCATATGTCATAGAGAGTTTTTCTGAGGTAGTTGTCCACCTACAACAAACCAGTATAGGCTAGTCAAGATCCTAACTATAATACACTTTATGACCAAAATGTATGTCAGAAACAAGGTTTTTCATTTTTTAAATCTTATTTTCAAGTAAATTTTCAGTTGCCTGATCCACTCAGGAAGTTCTAACATATTAATGCTTACATAAATAAAAGAATGTACCTGTTTATTAAGGAATGAATTTGTTTATATGGTTTGGTGTTTTTTATGCTTCTTCTGTGTATATTCAGTCATCCAGGATAGAAATATCAATTTTTAAGTATCATCAGGCAGTTAAGAAAAGTAAATTAAAGATAGTGTTAATTAAAAATAACAATCTTTTATGCAATCTAAAAATTTTATATCCTTCCAGAGGGGACTCCTGGGACTTTTGAAAACAAGAATAAATACACTAACTTAATAATCACTATTCTTAACCTTGCTGCCTCTACTGTTTTATAGGCATATAATATCTTACGTGCCAACTTGAATTTTTTTGTAAGATGATTTTGGCTTCCATTCATTTTGCCTTAGTCCTTACTCCTTCCTTCTACTGAAAAATACATAGTACATTTCAGTTATATAAATAAAACATTACAATATATTTATGATTCCTTTCATTAAAATTCTGATCTGTATATATTTTATCAAATAGATCATGATATCCATAAATGATCCTTTTGATCCTACCAAAGGATTATCAACCAAAAGTTGTAGGTTTTAGACTGTAGGTCATTTATTGAAATCTATAAAAAATGTGCCAAGAAATAAATGATGTCTTAAACACCCTGAAGCTGAGATCTTCAAGTCTATACTGTTTCTATCTCCTGGGAAATAATGCTTACTCTCTGAGATGCCACCTCTGCTCCACTGTGACAAGAACCTGTAAGTTTCAGATTAGAGTACAATAGGCAGTTACTGCTTAAAAAGAAACCACTTTCATTCCAAATAAATTTGGGAATGAGGTTATCAAACAGGCAGACTCAAGTAGCAATGAAACTTCTAATTCCCCAATCCCACTAATATTGTTGGTGGGAAGAAAATTACTTGCAAAAAGGTTTGTGTAAGTATGTTGAAGCTTAGAACACTACTATTAAATACATTCATATGTAGCAGATAAAGTGTAAATGTTTATAAAATTCATTATCTAGTCCTTTTATTTTCTAAGTGGTAACAGTAATATTTTTCTGGAAATTTCTCTAATTTCTATCAATGATGCTCCCTCCTCCCTATTTCCATACACATATAAACTGGACCCTGGCAAAAGGCTTGCAGTCAGATAATCTAACAAACTAAAAAATCCAATCTGTCACTTTAAAAAATATTTCTCTCATAATTTATGTACTCAAATGGCAAATCTGATTTAAAAATTATCCAGATTTAGGAACATGAAGATTCTACACAGGAAGAAGCCAATTCTAAGGACATGCTATGCCACATATGAAGGGGCAGTAGGTTTTCTTCCCCTATTTGGGTGTCACCAATTTGCAAAGTAACAAATCACGTATAGGCAACAGCTTGGATGAGGCCTAAGTAGCCTTATACTTCAGTCTATTAGCTGTCACTTTAAAATCAGCATTTGTGGCAAAGGTAGAAATGTGAGGTGCCCTGGAATGGGAAATAATAACGAAACTTTGTTCCTGAAGGCTATGCAAGGTCAGGTTAAAGTGCGGAAAGAACAGTCACTAGGCTGGTGTGGTGGATAAAAAACTGGTGGTCAACTTAACACCAGATGGACTCAATCAGCATGGTGATGAGTGGGGGTGCCCACGTGAAGATTGTTGCCAACATAAAAGTAGAACTAGAGAAGAAGAGGTTGTTTGTTGCTGTTGGTTATCCTTTTGCCATAGGTTCTCCTGGAGGAGCCTGTTGAGCTTCTTTCCTGTTATAAACTTAGCTGTCCTCATTGCCCTTGTTGCTGAGAAGGGCTGCAATTCACTTTGGGGGAGCTCTGTTCCTTACTTTGAGCATCACTTCCTGGCTCTGGAATGGAAGACGATGTGCTGTACAGCCTCCAGAAGAAGCTTGTCTCTCTGGCTTCCTGATAGGAACTCTGCTATTCTCATCATCGGAGGAGGTCAGGACCTTGTTGTCACTGAAGATGGCTGTGGTACTTTTCAGGGGAGCCCTGGTCCTTACTTTGAGCATTGCTTCCTGGTACAGATCCTTCATCCCTCTGGCACAGTTTTTTTTTGTTTTTTTTTTTTTTTTTTTGTGGCACCAGAGATTGAACTCACAACCTCACACCTGCCAGCTAGGTGCTTAAGCCACTGAGTCAAACTCCTCACCCTAGTTTTTTGAGACAGGGTTGCACTATGTAGTTCAGGCCAGCCTTGCGCTCACGTTGTAGCCCAAACGGGCCTCGAATTCACAATGCTCCACCTACCTCAGCCTCCTGAGTGCTGGGATTAAAGGCGTACGCCGCCATGCCTGGCTTGGCACAGACTTTCTAGCTTCCACCACTGACCTTTGGGCCTTCCCAGCACAGTTCCATGAAACGGACTTGCATGAGTATTGTCATGGGCTCCAGGCCTCCAGATGGACTTGTGGGGGCATTGTCATGGGTTCTAGGTCTTCAGCTGAACTCATTTAGGTTACTGCCATGGGATACAAGCCTTCGGCTGGATTTTCTAGGTCCTTAGTGTGTGGACAGATTTCCTGCACTTTCTTTGTATTTGACTGAGTGACTAGCATAAAATAATACTATAAATTATGTGTCCTTATGTAATTGTTCTTGCAAGCCCTGACTACAACTGGTGATGTGTTGACTATCTCTCTGAATGCTTACAATGAAAAATATAAAAGTTGGTTTAATGAATTGCATAATATCACTAATTTTTCATTTTTAAATTGTTACATTTAACTTAGAAAAATTACATTGTCATTCACCAAGACAGATTTCATAAATAAGGTTTAAATAGTATTTGTTACTACTTGTTTTATCATTGTATCTGTTATGGATACAGTAGCGATTCTGACCAGTCATGCTGGAGAATTCAGTTACATAAGAGCATTTACCAACTAGTGAGTGAGTGGGAAAATCTTGAGGAAAAAAAAGGAAAGATTGATTATTTTGAAAGCAAGCAAAGCTTTGTACCAATTCTTTTGTTTGTAGTGAATTTAATTCACTTTGAATTTTGAGCATTAGTGAAATACAGAATTTATTGCCAAATATTCCATTGTATGAATACATGACATTTTATTTATTCATTTTCCCGTTGTTGGACATTTGAGATGTTTCCACTTTCCAAGTATAAGCAGAGCTATGACAAACATTTATTGAGAAGTCTCTGTGTGGATGTATGTACTTAGGAGTAGAATTGCTAGATAACTGGGTATCCCATGTTTAACTGATGATTAGATTTATAAAAAATGTGAAGAATTGAAAAGACTGAAATTTGGGTCTAGACAAAAGTATTGCAGAAGAAACAGCTTTTTAAATTATAATTCAAAAGAATTTGAGAGTAAATAGGACAGGCTCTGAACCCACTCTGCCCAGCCTCTG
>RJWM01021802.1:24705-34739 GCA_004363535.1 Dasyprocta punctata
TTTTTTTTTTTTTTTTTTTTTTTTTTTTTTTTTTTTTTTTTTTTTTTTTTTTTTTTTTTTTTTTTTTTTTTTTTTTTTTTTTTTTTTTTTTTTTTTTTTTTTTTTTTTTTTTTTTTTTTTTTTTTTGAGGCAGGGTTTCACTACATGGTTCAGCCTGGGCTTGAACTCATTTTGTAGCTGAGGCTAGCCTCAAACTTACAGCAATCCTCCCCGAGTGATGGGATTACTGAGAACTTTGGTATATTTCATATATGAATATGGGATTATCATGTATAAAAACAGATCCACTGACCAATGGAAAGAACTGAGCTCATAGAAATGATATTGCACATCTATAGTCAACTGAGTTTTGAAAAAGGTGCTACCTTCACACATTGGAGGAAGGACACTCTTTTAAAAAATAATGTGAAAATTAGGTATCTACATGCAGAATGAAACAAGGGCCCTACCTCACACGTTATAAAAATCAACTCAAAATGAATTAAATTCTTAAATGCAAGACCTGAAACAATTAAATTACTGGAATAAAACCTATAGAAAACACTTCAGGCCACTGGAATGGGCAAGGATGTTTTGGACAAGACCCCAATCATATAGAAAATAAAAACAAAGGTAGACAAATGAAATTAATAATATATCATACTCAAAAGTTTCTACATAGGAAAATAAAGAAACATTAAAGTAGAAAGACAACCTATAGAATAGAAGAAAATGTTTGCAAACTATACATCTAACAAGGATTAATATTCAGAATGTATAAGGAACTCAAAAATTTCAATAGTAACTCCCCCACCCCAAATACTTTAAAAATGGACTGGTATTTGAGGGGGAAAAAGCCCAACAGTTTGCTACTTTGTCAAGTTTTTACACTGTCACTCTCTTTATTATTTCAAATTCTCACATATGAGGTTCTATTTACATTTTTGTTTTCTTCTTTATCTAAACTTTTTCTCAGACATTTACCTACATTCTCATATGTGCAATCCAAATGTAGATGATTCCTAAATCTAAATCTTTGTAACTTCATTTTCTCTTAGGAGATTTTGATCCAGTTTTCCACATTCTAATAGATAGCTTTGCCTTAAAATCCTACCTGTTTAATAATCACAATTGTTAAAGATGGAAGAAACTCTTCGTAAAAATCCAGTAAATTCTAATTTACAGGCAAGACTACTGAAGTGTTTTATAGCTAATTATGGGAAAGTAAATTCTGGCATTTCAACTCTTATTCCAGTGGTCTTTAAAATCAAATTAATCATGTTCATAACAAAATCAGTTTTTTCCTTTCTAATCACTCAGGTGAAAACCTGAAGCCTGTTAAAATCTTTCATCATTTAACCTTATTTGTTAATTTAGTTTCATTTTCCTTTACTTCATTTTCCTTTCTTTTTATGGTTAAGCTGAAATACACTGCTGTCCCTCACATGCACTGTGTGGTTTTCTTTCTTTAGTCAGACTTTGTCTACCTCTCCTTCCACCAGAAATACACAAATGCATGCATGCATGTACACATAAGCAGTGTGTATGTGTTTCAGGTAGGGAGCCTAGGTTCCTAACCCTGGCCAATTAAAATTTATGTTTTTCACTTTCTCATTATCATTTATTTTAGTTCCAAATTCTTTTAGAATTCATCTTGAATAGTGCCTCTTCTAAAATCTCTTCTTTGTGCTTCTTTTATAGCTCTTATATTCTATATAAATGATAAATATTTATATATTTGTTGTATTCTAGTATAGTACTTGCAGGTAGTGGCTTCCCTGCACCTTTTGCAGTATTTACCAAGGTTTACTTATTTATTTTTAAATAGTAAGTGTTTAACAATATTTTGTTACATTGTTCAGTATTACATGGAAGTACAAATGGACCAGTTGTTAAGGAGTCTGAACTGTATTACAAAAGTATAAATTTCTAAGGGTCCTTTTTCCACAGCCAATAAACAAACATCAAACCAAGTAACTAAAAAACAAGCCAGAGGACTTATAAACAATCAGAGTTGTTTGTGAATTTTTAAGTCATTACCATCTTTCATGTGATAATTACCTTCCAATGGTTTGGCTCAGCTGTGCCCTACTATTTGCTCTGATTTGTCATTAAGGCCTCCTTTATTATTTATTTTCATTCTATAGCATTTATGCAGGAAGGCAGCAGTGTAAGCTCCCTTGCCTGTGATTCTTCCCACAGATAATAGAAAATAAATTGCAATTAGATTTTGGTAATTGTATATAATTAACTCAAAATGAGCTGTTAATTATAAAAAAATATGTTTTTCACTTTCTCATTATCATTTATTTTAGTTCCAAATTCTTAATGCCTCACTTGAGTAAGTTTAATATTTTAAATACACAGAGTATTTTTAATACTAGGATAATTTAAATTTCCAAATAAACAAAATTTAGCTTAACATTAAATTTTACCTTGGGAGTTCTCCTATTAAAGTCAAAGAGATTGCAAGGTAGAAAGAAGGTCATTCTCATAACAATTCTTGATTATATGTTCTAAAATCAGCAGGTATTCTAGTTTGACTAATTCTAAATTGCTCAGGGCAATATAGTGCTCTCCCCTGACCTATCTGTACCTTTTCCTTGGTTAAGTAGATACAGCATCACTTACATACCCAATTGAATCAAGAAGACATTGAATATATTGTCTTTTATCACACTTAATTTCATATTAAGAATAATTCAAGAGTTGTTGAGTGAGAATTCTTGGCTTTCCAATGACTACTGTACTTAAAAACCTTTCCCAGTTTCTTCAAACTTTCATAACGTATAATGATACTTTAAAAGGTCAAAGGTTTTATCAGAGACATTCTCAGAAATTTTCTTGGAAGCAATGTATAATCTTACCTTAATTTTGTCTTAATTTAGGGTATCCATGCCAAAATGCCCATGCATGTCCAACTCTTCAACTGTAGTGCTAGTTTCCAAAGCACTCAGTATACCATCATTTGATAAGCAGTGATGAAAACATTCACGAATCACAAATAGGAATATGAACTGCTACAATGTTTTTGGAAGGAAAATTTGCATGTCTATTGTAATCTGACTAATAAATTATATCAATAACCTCTGACTTAGTGATTAACCTCTGAGAAATGATATCACCAACCTCTTGACTTAGTAATTTTATTTTTGTGGAAACAAATGAAAGTACCAATTATAGTTAGGATCCAGACTGGCTCCCAAAAGGCAACACAGGGGGCACCACAATATCTGACTTGAAATTATACTATAAAGCTACTGTGATAAAAACAGTGTGGTACTGGCAAAAAACAGACCTGAAGATCAATAAAACAGATTACAAGACGCATAAACAACTCTAGACATTCTCAACCACCTCATGCCAAACACATTCACTGGATGAATGATAACCTCTTTAATAAATGGTGCTAGAAAAACTGGCTTTGCACATACTGAAGATTAAAATTGGACCTATATCTTTCACCATGCACTAAACTAAATTCAGAATGATCAAAGTTCTAAATATTAAAAACAGAAAAATCTGCTGGAAGATAGACTAGGTAAAACTCTTGAAGACACTGGTGTATGAAAAGATTTCATGAATAAAACCCTGATTGCACAGGAACTATCACAAAGAATCAACAACTGGGATCTCATATTATTGAAAGGTTTTGCATAGCAAAATAAACCACCAACAGAGTGAACAGACAATCCACATTGTGGGTAAAAATGTTTGCCAGCTGTTCCTCAGACATAGAATTTACTACTGATAACATACTAAGAACTCAAAAAAGTCAGACCTCTCAAATTTAAAGACCCAATACAAAAATGGGCATCTGAGATGAATACATAATTCTTGGATGAAGAAGTACAAAGATTAAATAAATGAAAAAATATTCAACACCACTGATCATTTGAGAGATGCAAATGAAAACAACACTAAGATTCCATCTTACCCCAGAAAGAATGGTTATTATCAAGAAATAAACCAGTAACAAATGCTGGAGGGGCTGTGGTGAAAAAGGAACCATTCTCCACTGTTGGTAAGAGTGTAGACTGCTGCAACCACCATGGTAACCAGTGTGGAGATTCCTCAAAAAACCAAGATTGGAGGTCCCATTTGACCCAGTTATTCCCCTTCTAGGTATCTTCCCAGAAGAATTAAAACATTGTACCACAGCGATATACGTGCATCCATGTTTATAGCAGCACAATTTGTAATAACTAGATCTTGGAAACAAACTAAATGCCCACCAACTGAGGAATAGATAAAAAAAGACGTGGTCTTTTTATACAATGGAATACTGCTCAGTCATAAAGAAGGATAAATGAGACTTTTATAGGCCAATGGATGCAACTTGAGATCACACTCATAAGTGAAATGAATCAGATGCACATGTGTGAACATAATATTGCCTCCCTAGTGAGAAGCTAAAACAGTAAATAAGATCCAAAACTTACCATAGATATTGTAGGGCTGGGAATTTAGCTCAATGGCATAAGTGCCTGCCTGACAAGTGTGAGGTCATGAGTTTGATCCCCAGTACCCCCCCCCAAAAAAAGAGCTATTGTAAAATGGGAAGAAACTGCTATTCAAAAGGAAATAAAAACTGGGATAGGAGAAAAGAAGAAAGGGAAAAGTAAAAAAAAAAATATATATATATATGAAATACATATGTATGTGTATATAAGATAGTTAAGACAGTTATATTACTAATTGCTCTTAGATCATCGAAAAGGAAGGTTTGTGCTAATATTGTTTGGACAAATAAATGCCTATATTATGTACTCTGAGTAACTGATTTAAAGATAACAAAATGCAATCTATTAGCCATTGTTACTCTATTATCTTGTTTTGAAATTTTGTTTTATCTTTTTTCTCTTTAAAATAAAATTTTAAAAAATGAGCCCCCAAAAACTTCATTGAGTTGAAAGCTTGGTTGCAAGGTGGTGGAATTTATAGAACTGAAAGGATAATAAAGGCTCTAAAATTAAGGGGATTAATCTATTAATGAGTTCATAGTTCAGTGAATCTAGTGGGAGGTGGGCCTAATTAGATAAAGTGGGTCACTAGGGATGTGCCTTTAAAGGGTGTATCTTGTCCCTGGCTCCTTCTTCACTGACTCTTTCCTTCTTACTCTGTTTTTTGGCTGCCCTGAGATGAGCAGCTTTCCTCTGCCATCCCCTTCCACTGTGACTTTTCTTCCTTGGAAGTGGCCAAACATGGACTCTGAAATCATAAGCAAATCTCTGAAATTGCAACTCAAAATAAATCTGTCATTCCACATGCTGTGTATGGCAGATATTTTGTCTCAGCAATGGAAGGCTCACTAATACAGTACCAGAACTGCATAAAAATACATGAATAGTCATGTTCATTATTACATTATTTTTAGTTTTAAAGAAGGTGAAACAACTTCAATACTCAGCATTAGAAAACACAGTAGATAAATTATGGAGCATACATAGACCACAGATGATTACACATTTATATTAAGTAATGGGTTGGCATTTGTGTTCATTTTTTACAGCTGCTACAAGAAATTGGCTTAACACAGATGTCTAATTCTACTCTTTTGTAAGTCAGAAGTCTAACATGGGTCTCACTGAGGTAACTGGGCTAACATCCAGGTGTTGCCAGGGCTCTTTTCCTTTCTGGAGGCCCGAAAGGGAGCAATCATTTCTTTGCTCATTTGAGTTGCTGGCAGATTTTGGGTTTCTTGCAGTAGGATTGAGATGCCTATTTCTTTATCAGTTGTCAGTTGAAGACTACAACTTATATTCCTTGGTCAGTGACCTCTTTTAATCAAAAATGTTTTAACATGAATTATGAAACAAAATGTATAATATAAACACATAAAATTTACTCATAAATAAGATTTAGAAGTTATATACTAAGATTACTTCTAGATAAAATTATGGGTACATTTTATTTCTCTTTTTTTGGCTTATTGGCAAAATATGTCATTATCAAGCAAGAAAGTAAATGAGCAAAGATAAACATGAATAGCATTGTTTAAAAATCTGAAAAACATATTAAAAAGTTCTTACATATCAACTAAAGAAGAAACATAATACCCCAGTGCCCAGAAAATGGAAATTCTACAAAGAAGAAAACAAACCGTTAATAAACACATAGAGAAATGTTCATCTGAATTGAATACTAAGTACAAATTACAAAAGGATTCTATCTTCACACTTATTAAACTGCCAAGTATTTAATCATTCATAATATTAGCCAATTTATGACTGAAAAATACCTATTTTTTCTGAAATGTTAAAAACTAATAGGAAGCCGGGCGTGGTGGTGCACGCCTGTAATCCCAGCACTCGGGAGGCTGAGGTAGGCGGAGCGTTGTGAGTTCGAGGCCAGCTTGGGCTACAACGCGAGCACAAGGCCGGCCTGAGCTACATAGTGTGACCCTGCCTCAAAAAACCAGGGCTGGGAGTTTGGCTCAGTGCCTTAAGCGTCTGCCCTGGCAGGCACGAGGTTGTGAGTTCAATCCCAGGTGCCGAAAAAAAAAAAATAATAGGAAAAGAATAGCAAAGATATAAACCTATGTGGCTGTAGAAAAATGAAGACAAAAGATAACATATGTTACAAACTTTTAGAAATACAGAAAGCAGATGTATGAGTTGCTCAATTAGCCAACTGCAAAAATAAAAACTGAAATATGCCAAAGAACTCGTGAAGGCTCAGGGCAGGTAGGAATGCAGTAAGGAGGCAAGCACAATTGGATGAAAGTCTGCACAGTCACAAAAAGCCAAGATGTCCTCCTGTATCTGCTCCATCTGGGAGTGAAGACTGGGTATTTACCTGTGGGGAGGGGTTGAAAATGAGTAACTCTGTATTTGGGAGCCATAAATATAGTTGAGGGACGAGAGTTCATAGTTAAAAGGGGGATTTGGTCAAAGCCTACAAATAATGAGTGATGGGCACCTTTCCTCTTCTCCCAGTGGGGTCCCCGCACTGGAAGGTGTTATTGCTTGCTTCTTAAATGTCTCCCAAAGGTTCATATTGTAAAGCCTTGATCGATGTCTTAGTTACTTTTCTCATTGCTGAGACAACATACCCAATACTCACAAGTTGAAGGAGTAAAGGTTTATTTAGCTCACAGTTTGTAGAGGTTTCAGTCCATAATTGGCTGGCTCCAAGGCAGGGTGACATGGCAGACAGGCATCGCAGAGGAGAAATAGTTCATGGTGGGCAAAAGGTAGCAAAGCAACAAGTGACAGCCACAGATCTTTCTATCCCTTATATTTTATCCAGGCTACTTAGGGTGGATAGCACTCATACCCTTAATCTTAGTGTCCTTGATCCTACCATGGCACCATGAATCAATTCCAGTGTCATACACTCTAGGTACAGCCACCTCTGAAAAAGCCCCACCTATGACCATGTGAGGCTTTGGGGGGACATCTAAACACAAGTCATTGTAGCTGACAACCTGCAGCACTACTGGGAGGAGGTAGAACCTTTGGGAGGTGGGGTCTCGTGGAAGGAAGTTAGTTCATTGAGGAACATGCCCTTGAAGGGGATATTGAGATTTGAGTTCTTCTTCTTTTTGCTTCCTGAAAACCATAAGAAGAGCAGCTTTGCCATGCTTCCCACCACAGACCACAAACAGAACTCAGCTCACCATGGACTGAAATCTCTGAAACTATGAGGCAAAATAAACCTTTCTTCCTTTTAAATTGATTTTGTTGCAGCGACAGAAATTTGACTAGCACAGCAGACAAGATTATACAGTGCTCCCATTCCTTCTTCCTTCCCATAAACACAATTTATCCCTAGGAGAAATGACCACCCAAGAGAAAAGACTGATGGAAAATAAAAGGCCCCAGGGTTTCTGCATGGTCACAGGAAAGTCCATCAGTTAATGAACCCTGCTAATAAACACTGAGAGTTTTCAGAAGCTTTTACTATTTTTCTTGTAAATATAAAGGGATCATTAGACATCTGTGGAAAAACTAAACTAGAGTTTAACAAAAACTGCACTACAAACAGAAAAAAGCTCAAAAACTAAGTATCCTCAGTGCTAAGAAAAATGTTATGTATATAAAAAGAACGGATTCTTATTTTTTAAACAGGGACATTCAGTGATGGGGATACAGGTGAGCAGCATAAGTGCCTGCCTGGCAAGCACAGGGTCCTGAGTTTGATTCCCAGTAACCAAAAAAAAAAAAAATAAAAAAAGGACAGTCAAAGAATAAGGTATTCTAGGAAGTTAAAAATTATAGCAGCAAAAAAATTCAACAGAAGAAACTGAAAAAGTTTGGAAAATCTCTTACAGGAAAAAAAGACATGAAAGAGAGGAAAATAAGAAAATAAGGAATGATTTCAAGAGATTCAACTTTTGGATAAGATACTTTCAGGGAAAAGACAATACAAAAAGTAATACTGAGGAATTGACAAAGTTTCCCTAAATTGAAGGATGTTTTCTAACTAAAAGAGTACACTGATTACTTAGACTAGTGAGTAAAAACAGGCCCATATAGTGAATTGTAGTATTAATTTTTACAAGAAATCAGAAAAAGCCAAGAATTTGATAATTTTATAGAGAATAGGCTGCAAAAATCAGATCAATAAGCAAACTACACCAAATTTTTAATGGTAGTAGGAGAAACTAGAAGATGATAGAATACAATTTTAATCCCTCTAGAGAAAAAAACAATTACAAACTCAAAATTCTATAAAGAGCTAAACTATAAATATGAAGATAGACTAAAGACACTTTTTAGAGATATGATAGTTCAAAAAATTACTGGCTCTATACTCCTTTTTATTAAGCTATTAAACGACATTTCATTAAGATGGAATGTAAACCAAAAAAAGGATAACAAGTTGACTACAGCAGAATTTAATGGAGAGGAAAGGGATGGGGACGTGAAAGAAGAAAGGGAAAGAAAAAGAAAAAGAAAAAGAGTCAGGTATGGTGGCGCATGGCATATGCCTGTAAACACAGCACTCTGGGAGGCTGAGGTAGACAGATTATAAGTTTAAGCCCAGCCTTGACAACTTAGCAAGGCCCTGTTTCAAAGTAGAAGATAAGAAAAGGGGCTGGGTAGGTTTGTAGCTCAGGTGTGAAGGCCCTGGGTTCAATCCTTAGTACTGGACAAAGAAGAAAGGAAATAAGGAAAGGAAGCATAAAAGGAGGAAAGAAGCAAAGGCATAAAAGAAATAGAGTATGATAGAATAAGTGATTGTCTTGGTTACTTTTTTCTCGTTGTTGAGACAAAATACTTTACACCCAAAATGAGGGAAGGAAAGGTTTATTAGCTTATGGTTTTTGGAGGTTTTAGTTCAGCTGGCTCCAAGGCAGGGTGGCATGACTGAGGGACAACATGGTGGCTGTGGCAAATATCAGAAGCCACAAGAGCAAAAGGTCAAAAGGGAAAAGCACACCTCCATTGCCCCTTTATACTGCATGCAGGTTACCTGCTCCTGGGAGGGTGCAGCATTCACATTGCCAATCCGAGCACTAAATAACGAAAAAATCACAAATGCTAGACCATGCTAATTATACTTATGTTATATTTTGGTTTCACATTATAATGATTTGTCTCTAATAACCCTTTTTATCCTTTCTAGGTACATTTTTTTGTTGTTGTTGCAGTTTCCCTCTGCATTGTATTGCTTTGACAACTGTAATTTGAATCAGATCTGAAAGAGGTCCAGAATAAAATATATTTTGATATTAAAAAACAAATAAAATAAACAAATAACAACAACAGCTGTCTTAGTTACTTTTCGCTCGTTGCCGAGATAAAATACCTGACGCCCAAAATAAAGGAAGGAAAGGTTTATTCTTACAGTTTCTCAGGAGTTTCAGTTCATACTGTTATAACCTGTAGCCTGTGATTTGACCAAAGCGCCGTTTTGCTGTTTTGTATGCACCGTCTTAGATTAGAAACCCCCCTTGATTCGCTAAGGTTTCTGTTTTTCTGTAAAATCCCCCTTCCCCCAGTAACCTAAGAAACAAACAGTTACAACTTTTAGGTTGCTGACTGAAGAGCGGGGTCAAAAGATAAACGCTCACCCTGCTCCATGCAAAAAAAAAAAAAAAAAAAAAT